>JADOBS010301855.1:0-12820 GCA_015708375.1 Cydonia oblonga
AATAGTGATGAATCAACTAAAAAAAAAAAAATATATATATATATATATATAAATTTCACACACTAAGCACACATAAAAATTTGAGGAGTAGAATTAAAAGCAAACACACATAAGAAGAGTAAAGATGATTTTTCAAGAGTGCAGACAACAACATTCACTACAAAAAGAAACACTCTTTCAGATAAGCATATGGATAAAATATAGAGTTGGGCTTAGTGTTTCCTCGTTGGGGGAGCTATAGATGCAAGACATTGTTCCTAGATTTGTTTACTCATAGCCAACGCTTGAGATTTGTCGACATTGGGCCTAGAAGCAATTGCCTCGTTGGCGAACAGGTCGAGACATGGCTTACCCAGAGACACAAGAAGATAGTAACAACCATCACTTACAACAGCCTCTTTAAAAATACTTTTGCTCACTTCCAACTCACACTTGACGGAGAAATATTTTCTACATTCATCCAAAGTCGGCGAATTTGAAGACTCGGCAGTTGGGACTGCAAAAATAACCCCAAATGGACTCGCAAAGATCAAAATCACCAGAAGAGAATTAATATTCATCTTAGCCATAATACTTGGAGCACCAATTGCATATGACTAATTTCTTGGATTGAGTTTTGCGAGCTAGTTTATTTATACGCCGAAACTCTTATGAACTTCGTAATTAACTGCGCAGGAGATTCTATCATTTTCAATATTATAGATGAGAATTTGAAAAAACAGTTTCGTATTTAATACATTCGAAACCAGCGATCGTTAAAGAAAAAAAAACGAAAAGATAATTTATCATTAATACTATAAAATTTGTAATAAGTATGGTCAAACAAATTGTTGTAGGGATCTATATGTATCATTAACACACTTACCTTATCATTTTTTTTAACATACAATATTACCTACGCTAAGGGAGTGGGGGAATGAGCTAAGTCTCACAATGGACTAGTAATAATGTGGTTCAAATTCGCTTTCAGCGAGAATCAAACCTAAGACCTCTCACAATGGGCTAGCAAGTAGCAATAATGCAGTACCTTATCATTTTTTTTAATATATACAATATTACATCAAAGGGTGAAAGAGTGTGTTAAGCCTCATAATGTGATAGCTGTAATAATTTAGTTCAAAAGAAAAAGTATCTAAAGATATCAAATTTAGATATTTGTATGATTGTATCCTATCGAAGTAAGAAACCATATCATATATATTTGGAATATATTCCATTTTGTCTTTGACGATAATCGAATCTAATATAAGAGGTATCCCACCACAGTAAACCATAGTATAATAGTAGTAAAAATAAATTTACAATTTTTGGAACATAAGGTATCCCATAACACATTAATAATAGCATAGATAGATACGGTACATGAAGGATATACTAAACTCATTAAGTTGAACTGAAACATTCCCTTGATAATCTTCAATTAATGCGTGCTATTATACAGTAAGGCAGAAAATCTAAGTGCTATTGTTTTTTTTTTAGTACATCGATATTTTTACACTAAGAAGAGAGTGAGTTCAGCTAAATCACACAATGGGCAGCCTAATTTGGTATTGAACTCATCATCCACGAGATTCAAACCTAAGACCTCTCACTTTCAAGTGATCTAAACACTATTGTTAAAAAACACTTATTCTCAACTATAGGATGTAAAATGTTAGATAGACTGTCACGATATCCTTCATTTTTTTTTTCACGAGAACAAAAAAAATTATGAGGTTAGGGTTGATGGTTTAGCACTATTGATTTATTTCTTTAATGATTTTTTTTCAAAGAAATGTTTCAATTAAAGAATTAAATTAATTTAAAAAATTCAGTGGCGTGCGTTTAATGGTTAGATTTCTTCTTTAAATTATTAAAAATAAATAAATAAATCATTACAAAAATATAATTTAAGTATATGATTCACCTCATTCTTTTTTAGTCAAAATGGTTCACCTCATCATTCATTGTTTTTCTATACAAAAGAATAATATCCCATTAGAAAGTGAATACATTCTCCACCACCACGATCCTTCTGCAGGACATTGATCACTTGGACGTCTTTTTGTTCCTGCGTCTCCACATTCTATTTCGAACCACCGGGTTTAGCAGTTTGATCAACGACATCATCTACATCGATAGTCCTGACCTTGAATCGCTGAAGCCTCATTTCGGATTCTCTTCTTTTGAAATCACGCGGCGAACCAATACTTAGATTCCGTTGCATTGTCCGATGTGCTTTGGTTTGATCCGATTTCATTTGAGCTAATACCACACCCAATTTCTTAGGCACCTCAATAGTTAATTTATCCTGAACCCCGGGAAATATTATATTGAATAGTTCAAACCTTCGAAAGTAAAGTTCTCTAAAGAATTCCACCAGTGCCAGCAACCTTGGATCAACTGATTTGCCAATTTTTGACTGAAATCTGTAGTAAGTGTCACCTATGTCACTAACATTTCTCCGGAGTAGGCCGCTCTCAAGCAGTGACATATCGTTCTTGGTGCCGAAAAATGAAGTGCTTGCGCTTGATGGCTCGTTACATGTGGCAAAATCGTCTACTTGTGGATATCCTTCTGGCTTCTCCATGGAACAACCGATAAATTGATATTGCTAGATACAAAGAGGGGAGATTGAGCTGTTGTGTTTAATGGTTGGCTAGCTGAACTTTTAATTTGAATATCAAATTGATCGATCTAAATGTGCTTGAAAGCGTTTATGTTTTGGGTAATGTTGATGCGCGTTCGTGCACATATATATATAGGTGTTGAGAATCTGTGGTTGACTAAGCTCAAGATTTCTAATTAAGCCACGACTTTGTCATGCCGATTAACTAATTAATTAAGCTACGCGTAGCTGATTAATTCATTTCTAGATAATTTTTGGATGGGGAGACACACAATGTATGAAAGTCAAATCATGGCCGCACATTTAGGTTTGATCAAAACTATCAACCAGTCAACTTCTTGATCATGGGCCTAAGAAGGGCTGTTTTAGGACCTTGGTCACCTTAGTCGTGTTCTCGAAAAAGTGAGTCGCTTGAAAAAGAGAAACCATCGTTAGACTGGTTGTTGGTGTGATAGCTTCTTTGGTCCCACGACTTGATGTGTTTGAGGAAACTGCTAAGAACTTTGTTTAAGTTAGATTTGGACCAAATTGTTAGAGGAGCGTAGTTTAGTTGTGGTGGAATTTAGTCAAAAGAAAAATGCAGCCTTTGTTTTGGTAAGAACAAAACCTCAATTACAAAGTCAAAATTGACTTAGCACATCAACATTTTGCATCCATAGTCACTACATCTGATTAATCTCTTAGATTGCCACAGCAACTTGGTCAAGATCCCTCTAGGCACTACTAGTTGTGATTTTTCTTAGAGTGCCGCACTAGACGTGATTTTTCTTCCACCTTTGGAGTCAATGTCATGTGGTTGGACTAGGTTTTGCACTATTCGACTTTGTGTACTAAGTCGTTGAATGGTTGTTAAGATATTGAAATAAATTTCAGTTAGTATTGATAAATGGGATGCAAACCATATCCCTAATCTGAAAGCAAAACAACAGTGTCCATCTCAAATTGGTGGATAAATTCATGGGATTTGGATCCTCTCCTGAGCTAATGGAGATGATCATCCTAACCAATCATCGTGGGCCTTTGGATAAAAATCAAACGACTATAATTATTATAACTTTAAAGGGACCTCCCTGTTTGTAACCTTTGGATAAAAATTCAACAGCCCACGATGATTGGTCAGGAGAGGATCCTCTCCATTAGCTCAGAGAGGATCCAAATCCAAATTCATGCGCAGCCATATTATCCCATTATGGGTAACATCATCTTGAAATTGGAAAATGTCAAGATAATTTGCTTGCATATTGGATTAAATTTTAGAAGGCCTACGTGAGATGGAAAAATATTGCGAAAATGTGTAGTCCACGGGATTATATCACGCCCAATGGAGAAAATTTTGGACGTCCATGGGATAATTTGCAAGCCATTAGCACGTCTCCATTTTGGGATTGACACTTTTCCTTGCAGCGAGTTAGACATTTTCCAATCAGACTCATCGGGCAGTCAAGCTTTCGCCAATTGAAAGATCGGTGATGCAATCTCGTGGGTTTATTCTGGAGATAATAATCCAAGGAAAAATTATTTTTGGTGAAATAGTTACTCACGGCATGGACTTTACAAAGTGGTCATGAAGCGTGTTAGCATTATAAATACAGAAGCATTGGCTACAAAGGGAGGACGTTCATCCCAACACATAAATCAATGCTCCATGCGAATCCTCTCACTATTGGAATCAAATTTGCGCACGGCCATAAATGATGGAGATGTCCATACTCATTAATTCCTTGCTAGATTAGGTTCCCCAATCTTATGGAACAAGCACAGTCTATCTTAATGATCGACAAACTTCGCCCACTGAGTCCAAAACAATGTGATGGCGGCATCTCTGAACCGTTTAGTTAGCTAGCCATTAAACTAACAATTTAAAAGTAATTACTAACAACAAAGCATTTTATTGAAGACATAGATAACATATATTTCCTAAAAAGGAAAACATTGGCTTTCTTGTATGCTCTGAAGTCAACGTAAGTTTCGGAAATATACAATATATAAAGAGAGAATCTAAAAAAAGGTAGTGATTTTACTTGTACTCCATGTTACAAGAATAAAAGAGTAAGACTACAAGAGTAGTTCAACAACCAAATTTTATATGAGTTAAGTAGGTCAATGAAAATTCCTATTCGATCCATTTCTTTTCTTCTTCAATCGGATGGAAGGAAAGAGGAGGCATTTGCTCTATCTGCTTCTTCCTCTTCCCGAGTACAATCAGCTACACCCGCCCTTGTGCCTCGTCAACTGGTTATCTTTTTTCCATTCACTTAGCTAGTTTCATAGCAGGTTTTTTCATACGTAAGTTTTCTAGGATCAGAAGGAACCGCTAGAATTAGTGCTCGGGGAGGAAAGCTGCCTTGCTTTTGTTCTCTTTGCTCTTTAGAAAAGGGTTTTTTGTGAACAAGGAAGAATGCACGTCTTTCTGTCTCCTTCATCTGTTGATTATGTAACTTGACTCCCCTAATTCTTCAGTTTTTTCACCTTTGTTTGATTTCCACTTCACATCCAATGTATTTTTATTTGTATCCAATAATACAATGTCGATTTTTTTTTCAAACAATAAAATAAGAAATAAAATTAAAAAAAAGCAAAGCATAAGAAGGTTCCTTGGGCTTTCTTTGCCAAGTAAGTAACAAAATATAGAAGTGCATGAGGCATGGCAAGGATCATGCACAATTAAGACCCAAAACCCCTCTTATATTCCTGCATGCAACCAAATTTGGTTTATATTATTCATTCTTTCTATTATTTAAATTTTCATTAGTTGAACAATTTTTTTCCACATGTCGATACTCCATATATAATGGCCGACAATGGCAATAATCATGCATGTGTGCCTTTGGCTCATTTGAATGTCAGTTCGTGAAGACATTTTTTTATTTTTTTTACGTGGAAATTCTACGGGGCAGACGATTCCTAATTGATATCAACATCATGTCGTTTGGTAAATCCTGCCAACTATATATGCTTCCCTCCACCAGTCCTCTACTCCGACCTGCAACTCAAATCAACCATCCAACAAAGACTAATTAAGAGATGGCGACGTTGGTAGTGCCCAAGTCGCCGATTTCAGTCATCTTCTTCATTCACAAAGCTATATGCAATGAGCTTGGTGTGCTTCACCAATTGGCAATGGGGTATGCCATGGGCTCACATGCAGATGTTGGGGCATTTTTGGAGCGGTGCAACTTTCTCAAATCGATTTATGAAAACTACTTAAATGTCAAAGACGAGGTATGTACAAATTTTAGCACTAAACGTGTATATATTGTATGTACATTAGTAGCGGAACTTTGGGTGGGAAGTGTCTCTGCAGTGAGGCATGCTGAGTGGCAAGTACTATCAAGTTAAAACATTTCATTTGTCACAAAGAATAATTAAGTAGAAAAATTAACCGAACAAAACTTGCCAATTTCATTTGTCACAAACATTAATTAAATAGAAAAATTAACATTTCAAAACTTGCCAATAAAGATGGAAAATTAACTCATTGGTTTGTTAATGGGTACCCATTAAGATCCATTTGTTTGATTTTACCTTACACCATCATCACCACTACCAATCTCACATCTATATTATGGTGATATCAAATTAAAACGGGTCTTTTTTACCAAAAAAAATTAAAATGGATTTTAACTAGTATCCATTAACAATCCAATAGGTTGATTTGCCACATCTAATTGTTAGGTTGCAGGCGATAGTTCCTTGCAAAAAGTTTGTTTTTCCCTTACATTTCAGAGTCGATGCAAATGTATTGATTGTAGTTTGGTTAGAGGTAAAAAAATTATTACTAATATTAAGATTGGGTCAATCAACTTTTTTTTGCATTTAATGAGAGCATTGAGAGTTCAATGATGAATTTTTTTTAAGTGGTATTGACTTTTTTCTGGATACAATGACATATTTACATTTAGGGTGGGAGATTTAGGTTCAATCGGATGGATCAACCATAATGATTTGGTACCGAACTCATCATTTATGAGAATTTAACTTAAGACCTCTCAGTTAAAAAAAATTAAGGTTTCACTATAAAAATCCAATGACAATTAAGATAACCCAAGTACTTATCTATACTTGCAAAATCTTTTTCTTTTCATGACGTGAGATTTATACTTTCAAAACCAAGTACCAGTTGAGAGGAAAAATACTAAGCGGAGGGTAAGACGCAAGTGATATTGACCTTAGTTTGGGAGGACTTTATTTTTTTTATTGACCTTAGTTGAAATTTCAATCAAGGGTTAGAAAATGAAATGTCTACCAATCTATGTCAAAATAAGAAATTATTTATTGATCCGAATTAAATTTATTATAAATTTTGGAATTCTAGGCAATATTTGCAGCTGTTTATACACGGGACTATATATATTTTGGAATTCTAGGCAATATTTGTAATTTCTGAGGATGATATGCATGTACTTTGTAACAAGTGGACTATATATATTCACTACAAACAGAATATGAATCAGACAATGCGTCTGCTATACTAAACAATTACAAAAATGAATCGGATGACAGCTTCCCTATTACATATTAGATTTGTGCATCTTCTTGGAAAGTGACTGATCCGAAAGAACCCAGTATAAACCAACATGTATGTAAAAGAAAAATTATTTGTCAAATCGGTTTTCAAATTAGATGACTAACCGGTTTTCTATTTAATTGATTTTTTGTGTAGATGATTTGTAAAGAGAACCTAATTAATGATAAGTTTATTTAGCCACACTGCGAGGTTGACCGAAAGAGTAGTTGGTGTGGGATTAAGATATACAGGAGTAGGAGAATCGTACTCCTATACAGAATCGGTGACACTGACAAATAGCTAGGGTTTTGGCTGTCCCAACTAAAGTCGATTACTATACGTCATTCCCTTGGACCTGTCCCTAAGAACATGCGTACACATCTGGGCAATGCACATATACGCATGCAGCATTGTGATTGATTGTGAATAAAGTATTTCTTACAGGACAAGTTTCTCTCAAAAATAGCCATTTGAAATTGAATTAACTATTTTACATTGGTTTGTACCTTAGTTGTTTAAGAGCATTTTACCCTTGCGTCTTGGTTCTCGTGTTCATGCTCTAACAATCTCCGTAACAAGTACTTGCATGTAATTCTGCTGCTTTGGATGTTTTGATGTATTCATTTGATCTTCCATTATAATCTGAGAATCTATGAGCATCCATGAATATGAAATATAGCTGTGCAAACCTTTTTCTTCAAGAGAGTTTTGGTCCATAGTTTTTGAAAATCCTCTTATTACACTAATCATTTTCGACTGATTAATGTGTACTATACGTTTGCGTATATGTCTATGTATATATGCATAAATCTATGGCCTTTTTCTTCAGTATCCTGGATTGAAATGAAAATTGTTTTAACTTCTTTCGGTGTTTTTAATGCATCAGGTCTTCCCTTTGCTTGCTCAGTTCTCACATGAAGAACAAGCATCTTTAGTCTGGAAGATTTTGTGCAGCATCCCTACTAATATAGTTTCAAAGTTCCTCCCCTGGTTGTCGTCCTCTATTTCACCTGATGAATATCACGGTCTGCAAAAGTATTTGAGGCATATAGTTAGAGAGGATAATCTTGTTGAACAAGTTATTTTCGGCTGGATGGAAGGGAAAGATTATTGTGCTAGCATGGTATCAAATCAGACAGACGAAACAGACTTTGCATCTGAGTTCTCTGGCGAACATCCAATAGATACTGTAATTCTTTGGCACAATGCTATTAAACGAGAGTTGCATGCGATACTCGAGGAGGCCAAGAAGATTAGTATTTCTGGTGCTGTTACTTATGATCTATTAGCTTTCCATAAGAAGCTACAATTTATTGCCGAAATTTGTATCTTCCACAGGTCCTCTTGAGAATTATCTAGTTTTGAATTATTTAATTAATCATCAAATATTTCTTAGTGCTGTTGCTCAATTGTTTTAATTTTCTCTTATTATTATTATTATTATTTTTCTTTTGTACCTCTTCTTTCATTTGAAGTGTCTACTGCGTTTCTTCTGCAGTGTTGCTGAGACAAAAGTCATGTATCCCGCAGTATATGGAGAAACCTTATCTTTTCAGCAGCGTACAAAAGAAGAAAGTTTATGCAAAGAGTTTATGTGTTTGATTGAAAGTATACAGAAGGCAGGAACAATCTCTTCTATTACAGAATTTGATTCAACGATAGCCTCACATGCTGATCGAATGATAGAAACTTTAAAGGGGCATTTCGACTATGAGGAAGTTCAGGTGAGCTCCACTCTTTTAATTATATAAATTAGTTTCTTGTGAGATATATTTCGTAGCTTTTGGAAAGTTATGCAGCATTTTACTGTCTTGGAACCATCAGCTAAGCTCTCTGTCCGTCTAGGTCCTTCCACTTGTGCGAAAGCACTTAAGCGTCAAAAGACAACGGGAACTTTTGCATCAAAGATTGTGTGTGATGCCCTTGAAATTAATTAAGCGTGCGTTGCCATGGATGGTAAACTCATTGACTGCAAATGAAGCCAATAACTTTGTTAAAAACATGCAGCTGGCAGGTCTATTTCTGTCGTCTTTTATGGCTATGTGTTGACGTGAATACTGTTCTCGTAATCCATATTTTGTTTATCTAATGTTACGTTTTTGAAAATTTGTTGTTTGATACAGCTCCAGCATCAGATATTGCTCTGGTCGAGATCTTTTGTGGTTGGGCTAGCAAGCCTCTCAATGACAGCTTCTGCTCGAGTGCAAGCGGGTGCTGTCCTGTCAAAAGGTTTGTTAGTAGTGATGAGAAAATTGGTCAGTTATCACGTGCTTGGTGTGCTTCCACATTGTCAAGCAGAGACATCTACTCCTCTCCATATCAAGAGAGCAATGCTTCTCACCCTTTACAACCAATTGATGTTGTTTTTAAAGTTCATAAGGCCATACGCCGTGACTTGGAATATCTTGACAATGAATCGGAAAAAGTCAGCACTTGTGATGAGATATTTCTTCAGCAGTTCAGTGGATTTTTCTGTTTCTTATGGGACTTATCCAGAGCTCATAGTAATGCTGAGGACAATATAGTGTATCCGGCACTGGAATCCCGAGATGCATTTCACAATGTGAGTCACTCATACACACTGGATCATGAGCAAGAACAAAAGGCATTTGAAAATATTTCTGGTCTTCTTTTTGAGCTTTTACACCTCCACGGAAGTGCGATAGCTTTTTCTGGTACTCGATGTGGTGAGTCAAGTGAATGCTTGAGAAAGCACCATGAATTAGCTATCAGGCTTCGTGTATCGCTCAAGTCACTAAGAATTATGGTAGACCAGCACATGACAAGGGAAGAGAATGAACTGTGGCCACTATTTGGATTGCACTTCTCTGTGGACGATCAAAATAAAATGGTTGGTTTCATATTGGGGACTACAGGTGCTGACGTGCTACAATCTATGTTACCCTGGGTAACGTCAGCACTTACCGAGGATGAACAGAGTGAAATGATGAATACCTTAAATCAAGTGACCAAAAATACAATGTTCAATGAATGGCTAAATGAAAGCTCTAACGGAAATTCATTCTCAAGTTCACAGACTCAGAGGCTTGAAACTCGCTTTTCTCCAAAAGGTTTGTGCTATCTTGAAAAGCTGCATAGATACAAATATCTTATATTGATCTTGTTCTACTTTTCATGTTTCTATATTTTTTTGTTAAGTTTGATTGTTATGTTTGAAGGAAGCGTGCGGCAAATTGATCGTGCCTTCAACTCTCATAAGAAGCATAACTTGAAGAATCTAATGTCTAGGTTAGTCTGATGGCAAATATCTACTTTGAGATTTCTTCATGTTCGTGGTCATATTTCTTACATTACAAGCTATTCGGTTCTATCTCAGTTACTGGATGGCTGCACAGCAGAGTTTACCCCAAGCTTCAGCAGGAAATAATTGTGAGGGTGAAGATTTAGTGGGACGGTCACCAACATTTCAAGATTCCGAAAAAGGAGTATATGGGTGTAAGCACTACAAAAGAAACTGCAAACTCCATGCCACTTGCTGCAACAAGCTGTTTACATGTAGATTTTGCCACGATATTGGCAGTGACCATAAAATGGATTGGTAATTTCTCCATGGTGTAGCTTCTTCTCAAGTTGAGAAATTCTGTGTATATAGGTAGCTGATGTTCTAGTCTTCTACTGCAGGAAACAAACATCGGAAATGATGTGTATGCGCTGCCTCAATATTCAGCCAGTCGGGCCAATATGCTCCACGCCTTCTTGCAACGGACTCTCAATGGCAAAATATTATTGTAATTCATGCAAACTTTTTGATGATGGCAGGTAACCAAGTTCTCATACAAAATCTGCAGTTGTGAGTTATCAACTTTTCGTATCAGTACATGAACTATGTTGGTGAATTACATATGTAACTGTTACTTTTCGTTGCTCAGGAATGTCTATCATTGTCCATTTTGCAATTTATGCCGTGTTGGGAAGGGCCTTGGCATCGACTATTTTCACTGCATGAAGTGCAATTGTTGCTTGAGCATAAGTATAGTGAACCACAAGTGCCGGGAGAAATGCCTCGAAGTTAACTGCCCCATCTGCAATGACTTCTTGTTCACATCAACCTCAAGCATCAGAGCTTTACCATGTGGCCATTTGATGCATGTAGTTTGCTTGGAGGTCTTTATTTATCTCACATGATTTTGATACATAGTTATGCTACCTTCCTTTTGTTTTCGATAACCCTTACATGAAGAGTGATGAGAAGTCATTGCACTAAATCTCACTCTTTTATTCCGACCAGGCTTTCTCTCGTAGTCATTACAGTACATGTCCCGTCTGCTGCAAATCTTCCGGAAATATGATGGTAAGAGAAATTGAGAAATCATAGGCTTGAGTAACATGTTCAGTGCCTGATTCATTTTCTTTCATTTTTCCTGCTTTCTCTACTGTGTTTGCGATTAAAAATGTGGACTAACATATGTGCAGAGGGCATCAACTCAGTCTTCCATTCTGGTTGGTGGTGATGAATCCATGGAATCTTCTGATTGTCATGAAAGAACCCAAATGAAGACTTCATGGACTAACAAAAAACTCGAAGGAATATTTTCCAGCCGCGCAAGTTTTTTTGTAATGCTAAATTTCCTGAGTCTAATTATGCTTTCTTCCGAAGTACATAATCTAATACGAACTAATTTCTTTCTTTTGCCCGCAGGTAAATATGTTATATCATTCTGTGCCATGGTTTGAACCCCATACCAGCGAGCATCCTCGACTTCTGCACCGATTGAAGAAGGGGTTGGAGAATGCGGTTGCAGGACAAAATGGCAAAGAGAGGTTCCTGATGTGTTTTCTAGTTCTGTGCATTCTGGTGCTCTTTTGTGGCTTAAGCAGTGTTGTAATTTTACTTTGGTTCAAGGCATTGGGGAGCAACAAGTACAGTTAGCTGTGACAGATCCTGCTTTCTGTTTCCATTAGGCAAATATTGCATAAGTGTTTGGGAGGCAAATTGCTGTAATATGTGTGTAAATTGCAGAGTTTGTAATAAGGCATGTTATTAGCATGTCATGCAGAATATGTTTGTCCATGAAAAGACTTCCTTCTTCAACTTGCCAAATCATGATTTTGTTCCATGTAATTTGGGTCAATTTATTGTTTATTGAAGGACAATTGTTTAATTCCATCAAATGTTTTTTTTTTTTTTTGAAATAATGAGAGTGCGCTTTGTTGCTGTGTATTCTATGCGAACGTGCACCGATATGTGTGAGAATGTGGAGTGTTGTTCTTCATTGAGAGTTACGAAACTTTGTAACGGATTTGAAGGAGTTAGTTCACTCCCCTACTACCAATTGTAACGGATTTTAAGGAGTTAGATCACTCCCCTACTACCAATTGGTTTCACGCTAAAACCTTCGTTCATGGTATCACAATCATGATTTTAAATCTAACACCATTCACTCTAGCGTCATCGTCATTCACAGTGGGAGTTGATTTCACCAAGTGGATCCGTTTGTTGGGTGGATGATTTTATTGGTACATGAATTTAAATCACGTGAGAACTACGTCTAGTGATATTTCTCTCCACTTTAAGTGAAAATTCTTAAGTTCAATTCAACATGAATTGAGGTTTGGCAATCCATACGCCCTCAAAATTAAGGTAAACACGCCTCCAGAACTTGTTACTTTTTGGCTTTCCTTGGCAGACTGGTCAGTTTCTCTTGAACGCAGGCAAAACTGGAAATTTTCCAACAAAATCAGTG
>JADOBS010301856.1:0-12822 GCA_015708375.1 Cydonia oblonga
TTCTTTCATTTCTTTTTTTTTTTTTTTTTTTTTTCAAAATCCCTTAGGGTTTAGGAAAAACCCTAAATATGCTTCTAATTTAATTTTGTACTTTGACTCACAAATTCCACATAACAATTTAATTGTGCGATGCATGAAACAAATATATATATATATATATATATTGACAAATATATAAACATATACAATATATATATATATCGAAAGGAAAATATAAACATAGAAGGGTTCATGCATCATGGGGAATGTTTTCATGCTTCGTGGACGTTTCTAATATCTTCTTTTATTTTAAGCATACATGATTAGCAGAAAACGAATAAGCCTTTGAATTTTGGTGGATGATAGCCTCCTCATCCGATGCTTTAATTCCTCAGCTTCTGGTAAGAGTGTGCTGATAACGTGTTGTAGGTCTATTAGATTGAACGATCTAGGGTTTAGAGAGAGAGGGGGCCGGCCAATATTAGAGAGAAGAGAGATTGATTTAATTGTGAGGTGTGTTTGATTCACCCCATTGTGCCTTTATTTACAGTAGTAGAAAGGGTAAAACCTTTCCCCTTAGGATTACAACATTTAATAGGTAATCTAATCCTAATAGGAATATTAAATACTTTCCCAGATTCCCTAGGATTTACACAATCACATTCCTATTCTAAATATGACTGCAACATAGCTAATATTATGAAAGAAACGGACAATAAAAGACAATTAAAAACAAAAAATAAAAAAATGTTGTAAACATTCCTAGTTTAAGTGTGATTGTGTAAATCCTAGATTAGATTTGATTCTAGTTATCCTTTCCAATTATATCTTGTATTCCTTGGGGAAGAAGGAATATCCACTCTCCTTTTATTACCATAAATAAAGGCACAATGTAGGAGGGATAACAACACACATTCCCCTACAATTCTACAAACACATCTCTCTTTTTCTTCTCCTTGCCGCCGGCCCTCTCTTTCCTTGTTAGATAGACCATAACAGGTTATCAGCACGCTCCTACCTCTGCGCTTAGGAATCTGACGTTAGAGAATTTTTCAGCATCAAACCAGTTCATCCATATCATCACGCAATCAGGTTCTTTCAAAACAATGGTTTTTATCTCGATATTTTTGCAGCCCTGATAGCATGAACATTCACCGTGATGCATGACCCAACTTTACGTTTTACGAATTTTAGATTCTACATAAATTTTTGTATGCCTCATAATCATAATTATTCAATTATGTGAATTTGATATTTGCTATGAATATGCATTGAATTATATAAAGAATTGAATTAAAATATCAAAAAAAAAAGAAAATTTGCGATTGGGAACCTAGGGTTCTTCGAACCCGTGCCCTTGCACCATGCAAGGTCGTAAGCGACCAGGCCAACAACCTGCGATGGCCCAGGCCATTCCCTCACCAAGCCTGCATCAAGTCCCCAAGCTAGAGTCGTGGGCTCCAGGTTGAAACCTAGAAAAACCCAACACCCACCATCGCAGGATGGCCTACAACCCATCCTCACACCTCGGGTCACCATATTTGACGACCTGTAGCTCATCCTCGGCATCAATAATCAAATCTCATCAATTTTTTTTCTTTTTGAAAAACCCGATTCGAAATTCTAGGGTTTTACAACGAATGTCGAGATTTTTTTTCAAATCTCTGTTCTTATTTAAGGTCTTTGACAACCCCCAGACTCGTCCTAAGCATCATTATCCCAAAGCCGACAGCCTGACGCTACACCATCGATCAAAACCCGACGTTCTTCCCCTACAACGCACACCCAACACGGCTAGGTTTGTGACCTACAACCTTTTTGGGCCTAAACCCTCATTGGCCTATTTTTCTTTCCTCCTTGGGCTTACCTGCAGTGACCCAACAATCCTTTGGGCCCACCTATCTTAGCCCAAATGTTTTCCCGACCTGTAAAAAAATAAAAAAAATAAAATTTTGGCCCACTTGAAGCGGGCCGTGTTTTTTTTTTGTTTTGTATGAGGACTCGCTTTCAATGGCCCAATCTTTCTCTCCCCGTGCCCTGCAGCCTACACATGAGAACCCCTAGCCCAATTTAGGGCCTAGGTCTCACATACCAAATTTTTTTAAGCCACTAATGGGCTTATTTTTCTTTTGGTCCCCGAGTTTTATTTGCCTAATTATTTTAGGCCCTAATGGCTTTTATATTTTTTTACCCACACTTTAATTTGGTCCGAAATCCAAATAATTCAATTCAATTATAATTATAAACCTAAAAGTTATATTTTTGCATATTCTTGTTTCATATTTTTTGTGTATATATTTGCATTTGCCTGCAGGAACATATGAACCTGAAGTTCATAATTATTTTGAAACCCAAAGTTTCTTATAAACATGCCTTGTTTGAAAACCTGAAGTTTTTCATTTAAAAACATCATCCTTGAAAACCCGAAGTTTCTCATGCAAAATTAAACCAAATCATGTCTATTAGAACCTGTATGTTCTACTCCTAGGTGAATGGATTGATTTTTCTCCATTACACTAACCACATCTTGTCAATCTATTTTGTGATAGGAACATGTCGAATTTGAACAAACTCGACTTTACCGCTTTGGAGGTCTCTGGAAGGAACTACCTCAAGTGGGTCCAAGATGTAAAGCTCCACCTCACACGTATGTTTGTTGTCCACAAGGAACACTGCATTCTCCAAATTGTTGGCTCAGGTTATCAAGCTCAGGGCTCACCACCTTGATTATTCGATCAAATCTATTTGATTGGATAATGCTGGAGAATTCACATCTAAGACTTTTGATGACTATTGCACATCGGTTGGGGTTGAAGTTGAACATCATGTACCCCATGTTCACACCCAGAAATGCCTGGCAGAGGTTTTCATTAAATGCTTACAAATGATTGCTTAATCGTTGGTCATACGTACCAAGCTCCCGATCGTTGCTTGGGGCAATGCAATATTGCACGTAGCAAAGTTGGTCCGTCTGAGGCCTATTGCAACACAACAATTTAGTGCCCTTCAGTTGGCTATTGGGTACGAACCCGACATATCGCATCTGCGCGTATTTGGTTGTGCAGTATATGTGCTGATATCGCCGCCCTTACGTACAAAAATGAGGCCTCAGCGAAGGATGAGAATCTATGTCTGATATGATTCTCCTTTGATTATTCGTTACTTAGAACTTAGAACCTTTGATAGGCGATCTGTTTACGGCTCGTTTCATAGATTGTCACTTCTATGAGACAGTCTTCCAGTCGTTAAGGGGAGATAAGAACGTCACCATTCCTGAAGAACGGCACAAATTATCGTGGACGACTCCCACTTTATCTCATTTAGATCCCCACACCCCTCAATCTAAAACTGAAATGCAACGCATATTAGATCTTCAGAGCATAGCTCAGAGCATGCTAGATGCTTTCACCGATCTAGTGCGCATGAGAATATCACATATTCCAGCTGCAAATACACCTGCAAAGTTGGATGTACCAAATATATGACAAACTGCTCTCTTGGAAGCCCGAAACGCCAATTTTGGTGATCCATGTACATTAACAGCTAGTCAATCATCTGCCCCAACACAAAAGCGTGGCATACCCTCTAATTCAAAGGATTCACACCACCCGAATGCACAAGGTCCTAAAGAGTCTGCCGTGAATCCGACTATCGCTTACTCATTCTACCTAACTCATGAGGAAATTCTAGAGTATGAAAGCTTCCTTGAATATATGAATCCTCATTTTGAGAATCGTGAGATTTCAGTCTATTATGCTAGCATAGATGATGTGTGGCGTAGAAATGAGATGATTGTCGATGATGCATTAACATTTGCAGTAGCTACTGAGATCATGTTGAGCGATGACGTTGAACCACGTTCCGTTGATGAATGTCGACGTAGAACTGATTGGTCAAACTGGAAACAAGCAATCCAAGTCGAACTTGATTCATTTGCGAAAGGTAACGTGTTTGGACCTGTAGCTCCTTCTCATCCACATGTGAAACCTGTTGGCTACAAGTAAGTTTTCGTTCAGAAGTATAATGAGAAGAACGAAATTGTACGTTACAAAGCTTGTCTTGTTGCACAAGGCTTCTCACAAGACCCCGGGATTGACTGTGATGAAACTTATTCACCAGTTATGGATATGATTACTTTTCGCTACCTTATCAGTTTGGTAGTTTCCGAAAAAAATGGATATACAGCTGATGGACGTAGTAACCACGTATCTCTATGGGGATCTTGATACAGAAATCTATATGAAAGTTCTCGAAGGACTTACATTGACTGATTCAAATATTTCCAAACCCCAGAACACACTCTCAATTCGGCTGAGGTGTTCACTCTACAGTTTGAAACAATCCGGAAGAATGTGGTATAACCGTTTGAGTGAGTATTTGACTAGTCAGGGGTATGTGAACAAGAACTATGCCCTTGTGTGTTCATTAAGAAGTCACATTCATGATTTGCGATTGTTGCAGTATATATCGATGACATGAATCTTATCGGGACTCTTGAAGTGCTCAAGAGAACTGCCGCGCACCTGAAGTCGGAATTTGAGATGAAAAATCTAGGTAAGACTTGATACTGTCTCGGTCTCGAGATAAAGCATTGTTCGGACGAAATCCTAGTACATCAATTTAACTACACCCAGAAGGTGTTGCGCCGCTTTAATGAGGATAAAGCGAAACCTTCGAGTACTCCTATGGTCGTTCGATCGCCAGATGCAAAACGAGATCCCTTCCGTCCAAAGGAGGATGATGAAGAGATTTTGGAGCCTGAAATTCCTTATCTAAGTGCGATAGACGCTTTATTGTACTTAGCTCAATGCACTAGACCGAAAATCTCCTTCTCTGTTAATTTCTGGACTGGCTTGAAAGACATCTTCCGTTACCTTAAGGGTACTACGAATTTGGGCTTGTTCTATCCCTACGAACCCTCGAATGGTGTCGCACCCCTATGTTCGTCAAGTTGATTCTCACCTTGTTGGTTATGTCGATGCATGATACTTATCTTATCCGCACAAGGCGCGCTCTCAAACGGGTTTTGTCTTTACCGTTGGAGGCATCGCAATCTCTTGGAAGTCAACTAAACAGACCTTAGTTGCCACTTCGTCTAACCATGCTGAAATTCTCGCCTTACATGAAGCA
Source organism: Cydonia oblonga (assembly GCA_015708375.1). Classification (NCBI taxonomy): domain Eukaryota; kingdom Viridiplantae; phylum Streptophyta; class Magnoliopsida; order Rosales; family Rosaceae; genus Cydonia; species Cydonia oblonga. The sequence continues at coordinate 5,110 of JADOBS010301856.1, forward strand.
AATCGGGAATACTTTTGGTTGAGAGCAGTAATGGGCCACATTCGAAGCTCCTGCGATCTTTATCTTGCCGTTGATGTCCCGACGACGATCTTTGAAGACAACACAACTTGCATCGAACAGCTCAAGAAGGGTTACATCAAAGGAGACAACACCGAGCACATTGCACCGAAGTTTTTCTTTTCACATCAACAACAAGAGCATCAAAATATTGAAGTCATGCAAATCTGTTCACAAGACAATCTGACCGAGCTCTTCACCAAATCATTGCCGAAGACGACGTTTCATAAGCTTGTTCAAGGAATTGGTATGTGTAAACTTTCTAAGTTGTAACTTTGCTATTTCTCTTTGGAATTGTGTCAAACTGAGGAGGAGTATCTTGTAGATACTTGCTTGATCTTAATATATTATTTTTACCTACATTTATGAGCATTTTTCCTGCTGGATTTTTGGTACCTAACTAGGTTTTAACTAGGCACCCACCTTGGGCTGGTCATATCCCTGATGACGTCATCTAGACGTTTCTTTTGACTTTTTCATTTCTCACACATTTTTCCTTAGACTATGGATTTTGTCCCTACTCGGGTTTTTTCATAGCCTTTGAGACTTACTACTTATGCAAGTTCCTACCTTATTGAGAATAAGCGTCATTCCTTAGAATTAGTGTCGATGAGTCGACTTTCTCAACTTCTGCATGATGCTAAATCTACCTTGAGTATTTACACACTCAAGGGGGAGTGCTGTAAACATTCCTAGTTTAAGTGTGATTGTGTAAATCTTAGATTAGATTTGATTATAGTTATCATTTCCTATTGTATCTTGTATTCCTTGCGGAAGAATGAATATCCTCTCTGCTTTTATTACTATAAATAAAGGCACAATGTACGAGGGATAACAACACGCATTCCCCTACAATTCTACAAACACATCTCTCTTTTTTCTTCTCCTTGCCGCTGGCCCTCTCTCTCATTGTCAGATAAAATAGACTACAACAAATAAACAAAAAGGAAAGAAATAAAACAAAACAGAAAATAAAACAAAAAGAAGGAAAATAAAGCACCTGGAGAGGATTCGAAGTTGCGACATGGTGCAAGAAACAGATGCCCTGGAAAAACAATGAAAATAGACCACAACAAAGAAATAAAACAAAACAGAAAATAAAACAAAAAGAAGGAAAATAATGCACCTAGGGAGGATTCAAAGTTGCGACATGGTGCAAGAAACAGATGCCCTGGAAAAACAAGGAAAAAGAAAGCTCTAAAGTGCAGCGCGCTAGTATCGAACCCGTGACCTGCGGGAATAACATAAGCTGCTGAGCCTCTTCACACGGACCACACGTGCTAATGGGAACCTTAACGAGCGGCAATATAAATGGAGCTCCAGCCGTGCCTTTCTTATTTCCTCACTGCTGTCATTCAGCCGTGCCTCACTGCTGCCAAAATAAAAATAAAATCAAAAGGTAAATAAAAAGTTATGTACAAAAATAATTAACTAAGAATATGATAAACACAAATTATTTAAAACAATTTTTGGCAACATCCTCAATTTCTTGATAGGGATTTTTACCACCTATAAAAGTAGGGATACAAATACTTGCAATAGTACAAGGTTATCGTAGTATAGCAGCTTAAGCAATGTCGTTTTCCACATGGATTGAATGAATAATTTATGTAAATACCAAATTTTAATTAATTTTTTTGAAAACAAAGATTGGAAAATGTTGATTTTGAGTTTAAAAATAATAAAAACGAATTTAATTAAAAAGGTTAAGGAAATTAGCAAAGTAAAGAAAACAAAGGAAAATGCTTTGAAAACCAAATTGTAAAAGCCTAGGGTTCCACCGTCCTCTTAACAATCCTATGCAATTTTACCAAATACTTATGAATTTCTAAATACATGCTTTGAAGGTTAGGTTAGGTTTTCCTAATACATATTTTCCTCATGATGTTCAAGCAAAAATGTATATCTAACATGCAACCCGTCTGTGATGTTCAGATCAAATATAAACATGCAAGACTCATTAAGCTTTGTGAAAACCCGTTGAAAAACTGTGCAACCCTTAAAAGCGTGATGTTCACCTTAAGTGAACTTACAATTACTAATAACAAGAAGCCCTCTTCAATTTCAGGGTGATGTTCCAACATAAATTGCATCAAATTACTTATCTAAAAACCCTAATGGTCGTGAATCACTAAGACAATTAGATAGTTTAATCGCGGTAATTAATAATTCAAAGCAAGAATGCATCCATTCATAAGAAAATTAATAAAATCACATATTCATGTTAAGGATCATGGCTTCGCCCTAGCAAAAGAAGTAGTTACGAACAATCATAAAACAAAATATTACTGAGAATAAGGATATAAAACACCTAGAAAATAAACTTGAAAAACTCTCTAAAGTGTGTGTGTGTTCTCCTCTCCTCTCCTTGCAACGCTAATGGCTAAATATCTTTATTTATAAGGAAAACTAATAAAAATGACTTGAAAACTTTGAGTTTTAATGATAAGGATAAAATAAAGGGTAAAGTGAATAGTACCAGAATTGACTTTTTAGTGTAAAAATATGGTTTTTCGTTAAAGTGAACAGTACTGGGAGCTTTTCGTTAAAGTTCCCTTATTTATACTACTACAAAATAAAACCCTAAAAGGTCTTAAAATAAAACTAGGAAACATAATAAAATAATAAAATAGAAAATAAAAGGTTTTCTATTTGAACTAAAATTTGGACTTCTCATAAAATCAGATTTTTGACTGACCAAATCAACTCCGATTTGGTCCTAGAAGGTCTCTTTTGAAAGCTCAAGACGTCTCCTACAAATCCTCAAAAGGAATCTTCCTCAAAATATACCATGTTGACCTCCACAATGCCCAAAACGTCCAAAAATATCAATTTGGAAAAGCTGTGCGCTGAGCCTTTATTTCATCACCACAGTCAAACGGCTTGGTAGAAAAATCTGAAACTTTGATATAATCATCTTCAAAGGAGCACGAACATTCTCCAATTGGAATCACTCCAAATTCATCCATTTGATCACTTTTTGCTCCAGAGGAAGTCGAATGTCCTACAATAAAAAAATATAACAAAATATCATAATTCTACCAAAATAACCAATAAACTATAATTAAGAATGGGGTAATATGGACTCATCATAAGTCCACCCCATCTCTTTTATTGTAGATAATATTGTTTGTTAAAAAAAAAAAATCCAAATGGACAATTATAAAGATTACGTAGATCCAAATAGAAAATTGCAGCAATATATAGAGAGTGTGCATATATATATACACACACACACATACATACATACATACATACATATATATATATATATATATATATATATTACGAATAAAGGTTATTTGTACCCAAAACAATAAGGGGGTGTAGTCAAACTCGGATTTGAGAGTATCTTCGAAGACTTTAAAATCCTAGTGTAATCAATTAAAAGATTTTAAAGGATTTTAGAATCTATTCAAATCTAAGTATATTAAAAAATTAAGATTTTGGAAGATTTCAATAAGTTGTAGATTTTGTGGGATTTGAGAGCAAGGAGTATATATAACCAAGACTAAAAAGAATCCAACCTCACCCCCTAGGATTTCAAATCCTTTTCCATCTGCCGTGGTGGAATCTCTATTATGACCCCGGTCACACACAGGTAACCACCATTTACCGTGGTGGAATCTCTATTATGACCCTCAGACCTTAATTAGGCATGTATGATCATTGAAGGACATGATCGATCTAGGATTTTGGTCAATACCACTCTCTTGCCATTTTGATTTTTTAATGTCTATGGTACTTCAAGCACAACTAAAGTACCATAGTGTACGTCTGTGGCAAAATGGCAGTCGGTGGTGATGGTTGTTGGTGATGTAGTGCTGAAAAGCTCACCAAAGTTATGTTGATCCATCAATTAAGAAATAGATGGAGTCATGATTATGCGAAAGGGGACCCAAAAAGGGAGGGGATAAAGTAGCTATCGAGTACAGTAGGGCAATTGGAAAGATTTTTCTTTTTTTTTTTTTTATTAAAAAAATTATATGAAAATCCACCACAATCCACTAAAATCTACAAACTAAATCCATTCAAATTCTTTAAAATCCATATGAATTTTGTAAGAGTCTTAAATCCTCCTAAATCCTATCAAATCTATCACTTTTAAAATCTTTTAAAATCCTTTAAAATTTTAGTTTGACGACACACCCCTAAAGTTTCATTTGGCACACTATATTAGAGATCGGATAGGAGTATATAGTGCAAGACAGGTGTTTCGTGCAATTTGTACTAAATAGTCACCTGTTTAAATAACCCCTATCCGCTTGTTTTTTTCAAGGGCCTCCACCTGCTAACTAATACACCCGCAAAGCTAAGTATAATTTAGTCGGTTTCGAGACACGCTGAATAAAAAACACGCTAGACTTCACGTTCTTTCTTCGCGAATTCCCTCTGCTGTTCTTAGCTCTTCTTCCTCCAGGCTCCAACCAAGGTCTTTTCTCCTACCCGACCAACAACAGTGGCAACAACTGGGGCGAATTCCGGCAGTCATTACAAATCCAATCACCGCTGACCCTGCTCTCCTATTGCTCTCTATTTGTTGTTCAAATTCGAATCTTAACCTAATTGTGGCTTAATCCTTGTTAGTAGCATAGGTGATTGAATGGCTAACGAGATTGGACAGATAATAAAGTGACAAAGTGAAGGAACGATTGAAGCTGTTGGGTATGTTTTTTTTTTAATGAAAGAAGTACGGCATTCGTTAAAAGAGAGAATGGAAAACGGACAAACTGAAGATAGTATGCAAACTAGACCTCGATAAAAATCTTACCGGGGATTTCAACCCGGTCGAAGGAAAAGAGTGTCCCGCACAAACAATAGGCCTATCCTCAAATGATAATATTATAAGAAACTACAATCCTTCCTCAAATAAAATGTCTTGGAGCAAATATGGAGGCTCCTCAAACCACGCCACTTCCTAAGATCCTCCAATCCCCATTCGGGCAAGTCGATGGGCTGCCATATTGCCTTCCCTCGGGACATAGCTACATACTGCATTCAGCAACTCCGGAATAAAAGACTGCAAATCATTAATAACAGAACCACACACCGAGTAATCCTCCCCTTTACCCTTCATAGCCGCCACCACCACACTAGAATCACCTTCAAACTGAACCTTCACATCCCCCGGAGAAACACTCTTAACCAACCCCACCGCATATCGAGCTGCAAACAGCTCCGAGTGGTGAGCCGACGCAGAGCTCTCTATAGGCTCTTTTATTCTGAGGAGAGGTGTGCGGAGGACATGAAATTGTGACAAGCTGGATTTGGTTTACTAAAACTTTTATTTTAAAGTAAAATCGAATTTTATTGTAGTTGACCCGCATGTTATTCAAAAGTAAAACTGACGTTTTATTCGACCCATCCCTAAATTTTCGCTTCCGCACTTTTCTAAACTTTTTCTTTTCGTTCAATTAACTCTTTGCCTAATTTTCTATTGGGAACGTAGTGTTATAATGTTGTGACATTATAGCATTACGTTGTTAATAGGTTTAAGGCATGACATTCACCGTACAAACATTTAATCGGAATTGTTCATTTCTTTTATATCATAAAACAAATGAACAGTTCATCATGCTCAAAACTGTTCGTCTGTTTGATGCATATGAATGGCTAAATGGTCTTCAAATTGAATTTTTTTTTCGAAGATGATCTTTAGATGATGATAACGAAAATAAACAGTTACAATTATGATGTTTGTACAATTTATATACGTTAATCTTAATTGGAGGGTTAAGTAGGTTTCCCTTGAGGTAAATACTGTGAATATACATTTTTCTTTCAAAAAAAAGCCATATTCGTTCCTCTATAGGGAAACGCAAGTATAATCCCCCTTCAAATTGAAAACCGGATTCCCTTTTCCCATATAGTTACATATTTGATATTTCCACATGGGATAATTGAGGCTCAAAACTAAATTGCGGTATAATTAACCATATTAAAGAGAAAGTATTACGTAGATTAGTAGATGTTAAATATACTAAATTAAGCAACGCCAACAGTGGAACAAAATCAAAGAATGCATTAAATGCACTAACGTATTTCTTTTATTACATCTCAGTGGGATTTGTTCTTAGCAGCAACCTGCATAATGTACAAGTTCTCTGAATTCTCACCCTCAATAAAATAATGCTATATGAACTTAAGAAATTATAATGTACAAGTTCTAACCTTGAAAAAAAATTTGTATCAATTATTTGGTACAAAGATTTTTCAAGTTTGTACATATAAATATGCAACTATGCTTATTTATGTACAATTGTATTATGTATTTCCCCATAGTTGCCAACAAATGAGTCAATAATTTAATAATATAGTATATATAGGGAATTGTTATTAACACTCCACAAATCTTATTTTTCACTCCAAACTTTTTATAATTACAAAGAAACATACACTTGTGAGGAGTGTAGAATGAGATTTTTGGAGTGCTAATAATAGTTCCCTATATATAACCCTATTGTAGCAATCTGCATATATAACTCTGTAGACATGCAAATTTCGGTGAAAATAAATGATCACCAAACACATTGATTTTTAGCATGCAAGGACTTACATGGCATGCGATGGCTTACGTGGCATATGACTCATCAAGACCGGAAATTAATATTTGATTTTTATTTAGATTAAACAAATTAATTAATTTAAATTAAAGTGAATAGAAATGTCAAATTGGGCAAGATTGATTATTTGATTTTATTTAAATTAAATGATTGATTGATTGAGGGAAATAAATCACGAACCAAGCCACGATCAAGTCCACATTCATCCGTAGGCAAGGCTTGAAAAGTCTATAAATACAACGCTCCAAGATAAAAGAAAGGGGTTCATAAATCATTCAAGCACCCAACGCTCCAAGATAAAGAAAGGGGTTCATAAATCATTAAAGCACCCAGACGCTACCAAAGCTCAAGCACACCAAATCCCCAAAACAGTTGGAAGAATTCAGAAAGTCCTCTGTCTTCTTCACCAAACCTTGGAAGAATCATCAAGCACTGCTACACATGCCAATCCTTCAAATCGCCAAGAGCCAAAACCTCGCGGCAATCGCTCATCCGAGATCAAGTCATCATGACATTTGGATCAACAACCCGCATATCCTCACATCTTTCAGAGATCGAATCAGATGCAAATAGAGATTGTAACCCTACAAATTCATTAATACAATACAATTACTTTGTACACGTGTTCTTGTTATTTGTCCCATGATTTTCGTGTTTACAAACTCTTCACTTGTTTTTATTAGATTTCTTCTTGTCCCTTCCTAGAGCACTAGGAGCATTTGGCAGATACGAGCCTTTAACATTCTGTGAAGTTGACCAAGACGACGAACCATATCTCGTGCCAAGATAAAGGATAGTTGCTGCATCGAATTTCGTACTAGAAGACATAGTTGCTAATTATTAGATTAATTAAACTTGTACACATAAGGTGTAAAAAGGAGATCAAGTTGTGGCTTTTGCAATGAATGTTGGAAATATTTATAGCCGATCAGAAGGGACGTTAGGGTTTGTATCTAGTAGTTTGGTTTCCTCAGAACTACCAAGAAATTAGAGTAACCTTACCGCATAAGTAAACACAATTTATTTATGGGCTCTTTAGATATAGACCCTTGCAACTTTTATTTTCTAGACTAAAACCCACCTAGTTATAAAC
>JADOBS010301857.1:0-12826 GCA_015708375.1 Cydonia oblonga
ACACTTCTGTTAACCTTATACTTTATTTGCTTGACTATTATATAACTTTTATGCTTCCGCACTGTGCACATGGCTACGTCACCTTCACGTGACGGCCAGCACACCTTGATTTGGTCGGGGTGTGTCATTGAATATATATACTGGTATTAAATAGAGGCTAGGGACTAAAATCAATTTTTAATCTTGTATAAGACATTTTTCTAAACTTCATCTTATTTAGGGATTAAAATATAGTTTTCTACTAAAAAATGGTTGCATTTACAAAATGATTAAAAATAGTAGCCATAAATATAAATATACAAAATGTTGTTGCAGTCCTATTGGAATAGGAATATGATTGTGTAAATCCTAACATATCTAGGATATGCTTATGAGATTCTACCATATCTCCTAGGGTCAGATATTATCCTATTAGTGTTGTAATCCTAAAAGGGTAAGGACCTTCCATACTACTATAAATAAAGGCACAATTGGATGAAATAGAACACACCTCACAATTCAACAACTATCTCTTCTCTCTCTAGGTCGCACCCCCTCTCTCTGGCCTCCATAATTGTTCAGTAAATTATACCTACAACACGTTATCTGCACGCTCTTGACGCTATGCCAAAGAGAGTTTGATCTTCAATTAAGGAAGTATTATGTTTTAATCATTCTTTTTATGATTAATTTATTATTTTATTAAATTGATCTACATGCTATTGATTCAATTTAATTTTTCTTTGTTGAACGTGATACAATGCATTGGAGATGCAATTCCGACTTTCAGAAAATGAGCTTCTACAAATTCAAAGGTTTTTGTTGTTTTCTACCAATCATGTATGCTTACAATAAAGGAAGATATTTGAAACACCATGATGCATGAACCCCCTACATCCACATTTACCTTGCGATACACACACACACGTTTCATGCATTACGCAATTTTTGTTATATGGAATTTGAGAGTCAAAGCATATAAATAAATTAGAAGCAATTCTAGGGTTGTTCAAACCCTAATTCAGTCGGAAAAAAAAATTATTAGGCATGATGCAGCACAGCTGTCGCACCACCACCGTGGCACCACCGTAGTCTTCCGCACTGGCTTGCAACCCAGCTGCATCGAGCAAGCCACCAAGACGACGTTATTTCAACGTCTGGACCATGGGAGCAACCCTTTAGGCCTTGCTACAATCACACGGACACACCAGTTCTTCGGTTTAGTTGGCTATCTCGGGCTCGAAGCCCAACCTGCCCCTTAAGGAAGCCCGCAGCCTTCCTTGGATCTATCCATGTGTCCCTGGCCCAAAATACCAACAATAATAGGCTGTTGGGCCTTGCCCTGCACCTCAGCCCGCTTACCAGTAGCCCTATCTGATGGGCTTAGCTCGCCTCAACCTAATAATAGTGAAACCTAACTTCGGTTGGGCTTCCCAGACAACCTAAGGCCAGCTTTTGCTAGGCCTGCCCTGTGTCCGCCTATTCGACCCAAATGTCAGCAGCTGCTGTTGGGCTCCCTAACCTGGGCAGTGGCCTGTAGCCATATGTGGGTTGCTTTTGCAGCCAAACCCGAGGCCCAATAGCCTCTAAGGCTTTGCCTTACTCACGGCACCCAAGCCCAAGCCCTTTTGGGCTATGTGTTTTTTTTTGACCCAATGCTATTATTTGACATTTTTAAATAATTTTCACCCGAATGTTATAATTATTTTGCTTCCACGATTGACCTCGTTTGGTCACTATTTATTGAATTAATTAAAAGTGACCAACAATACATCAATCTGATAATTAATCCAAAATTACTGACTTGAAGATCACTTTTGGGCATTAACGATTCAATAATTTATTTTCTTTTCTTTGAATCGTTGACATCCTTTCGTAGTCTCGAAGTGCTCACACTTGATTTCCCGAAGCAACTCAAATCCACTACACTTAAATCAGCATATTGCATTTTGTGTTCTTGTAGGAACCTTTCTTTTATGAACTAAACGTTTATAAATTAAATTGAACTTGTAGTTTCAAATTTAGTGCCTTTGAAACCCGAAGTTTTCATAAAATAATACACCCATGAAAACCCGACGTTTTTCATGTAAAACATGTCTTAGAACTCAAATGTTCTAGCTTTGATGCTTATGGATGATTCATTCCCATAACACTAATAACAATCATGTTCCCTCCAATTCAGTGGATTGTCGTATCATAACAAGTTTGATTTTCCTAAATTGGATGCTTCTAATGGAAGTCACTTTATGTGGGGTACAAGACGTGAATCTCCACTTGACTATCAAGAAACTGAGAAACCATTGAAGCCAACAATGGCATAGAAGAGCTGAATAAGCCTCCGTCATGATCTTCATTCAAATACTTATGCCCAAAGCATTACAAACAGAAGTACATCCTGAACGAGGATTCCATATGACTATTTGGCTCGCTCTTACAGACTGTCTAATCATGAAAGATATTTCCTAAAGGATACTATAGTTACATCCATGAATGAGTATGATTATGAAGCTTATAAATCCAATCGAATTTTGACTGGAGAATACTTTTCTCATCCTTCCTTGTTTCTAACTCGCTCTTGAAGTAGCAATGTAGAGAATAGAAGTTTACCAAATTCTCGAATCTGATTACTACCACAAACATGAGAAAAAGGTATAGACCCTGCTTCGGCTGGAGTCTACCGAACGGTATAGACCCAGTTAGGCTGGAGTCTACCGAATGGCTCAACCCAGTTCGATCAAAGCCTAGCGAAGGGCATGATCTGCTTCAGCAGAGATGCACTAAATGGTATTGCTCTGCTTTGGCAAAGATCTACCGAACAAACCTCTCCAGCTTCGGCTGGAGCCTGCCGAACCCAAGTATGATATGTTTTTCTCACAATCTGATTTCGAGTTTGTCTTTACAACATATGGTAGAATCAAGGCCTGCCAAGGTGTGGCATCATGCCCAAAGCATGATCCTTGGCACATAAGACCTAAAACTTCAAGAATAAGGGATAATATTTCTAAACCTTAACCCTGCATAATGTACTTCTGTCTTGATGGAATAAGATAATTGGTTATGTACCTGTTCGTGCCTTTACCAATGTCGTTGATGAGTACTATTCTTGTAGTCAATATGTGAGACTAATTTTTGCTCCACCGAACATCGTTGGAAGAGCAGAATTTTGACATGGATGACCTTGTTGGCCGAATCCTCTTAGTAAGCCATTTACTTTGTGAACATTCTTTATGTTCTTGGATTCACATTTGGTGTTTGTTTTAGTTATGGATAATCTTATCGATCTTGTCCTAAAAAATGAGTTTATTGAATCAAGTTTCTTGTATACATGTGACCAAATTCAATTAAACACGTGATTAGGTATGAATGTGGGACAATTAGTTGTCTGGATGAATGCGATACTACGCACACTAACTTTACACCTAAATCACATCTCTAGCAAAGACTTCAGGTCTATCCAACCTAATTAAGAGCATTGGCATGCTCCTCGTTGTATGAATCGTACTACATTACCATGTCAAAGACCTTATATTCTCCTCGTTCTGGAAGAACATCGTTGAGTCTTAAGGATATTCAAGGGAACAACGATCATAAATGAAACCACTGAAGAAAAAAAAATATAGTTGAATATCTTTGCACCACCTCCAAAAATGAGCCTGAAGCTTTCCTTTGACGCCAATAGGCTATCTCCTAATTGAGAACACGCCACATGTGGCTGGCCTGGAGCCGGGTGATTCGAGCAGTTTACTCGTTTTGGTACGACCATTTAAGACACTTAGGTCGAACAACGATGCTCCGACACATGTCCTTACCCGAAGTAAGGATCTTGTGCTTACAAGCACACTTTTCCAAGCTTGCTCGTTGTGGGAAATTGATTTTCTAAATCACCCCTAGCAAAGATACGAAACAACCCTCTTTTCATAGTGGATTCAAGGGAATATATGTTTACTAATCCAACCAAAATGCAGACCATGTAAATACTTATGGTTTTGGTTGATGAATCGACAAACTGGTCACATGTTTGTCCACACACATTACTGTTAAACCTCGTGGCCGATTTTAAGGGTTCACCACCCTGCTTATCCTATAAAGACTGGGAGACTGGATAATGCAGGAAAGTTTATATCGACGGTTTTTGATAAAGTATTGCATGTCATCTTGGGTTTATAATTGGACATCGAATTCTCATGTTCACCCCAAAATAGCCTCGCATAGCGATCATAAAGCGCAATTTAATTGATCACCCAGACCTTGGTGAGCGCACCAAGTTTTCAATTTTTGCTAAGGGCTATGCAATCTTGTATGTAGCTATATTGATCCGTTTGAGGCCCATTGCCACCCAACCATTTCGATGTTACGGTTAGTTACTGGGTACGAACCTGACATTTTTTGTATTTACGCATTTGGGTGTGCATTCTACGTGCCACGTTGCGCTGCGTGGATTATGATTCTCTTTCACCTTAGCTCTCTTAGAGCTCTTGCATTTTATAGCTCATTTGGAGAGTCACTTCAATGAGAAAGTCTTTTTTCCGTTCGGGAGAGATAAAAACTTTAATGTTCCTGTAGAACGGCGCGAATATGCGTAGACGTTGCCCACTATGTCTCATCTCGATCCCCGTACCGCACAAGTGTGATAAGCAAGTGTGATGAATTCTAGCTTTCAGAATGTTGCTCTAAACGCATTCATCTGATCTAGCTAAAGTGACGAGGTCATATACTTGCTGCAAACATGTCTGCAAGGATAGACGTACTTTAACGAATGTCGAGTCAACATCCTCGAAGGGTGTGTCACCCCTGTTGGACGGTCCGGTACACCGATGGATAACCAATCAATCTGTCCTGACCTAGAATATGACAGATCACTCAGTTCATAGGATTATTTGATCAGTTAGGGATATGAATGAATGCCCTTGCGTCTTAAACTATGAAGTTTAATTCCGAATTGCTAGAGTTACAGTTTATGTCGTTGACATGAATCTCACTAAGACTCTGGAAGAGCTTGAGAAAATTACCTTGCACCTGAAGACGGAATTTGAGATGAATGATCTTGGGAAAACTCATCTTCACCATACTTTGGTCTAGCAGTCTAACTACACCCCAAAGGTGTTACTTTTCAGAATGCCTATGATCTTCCGTACGTTATATGCAAATGAGACCCTTGAAGAGGTTATGGAATCTGAAATTCCATATCTAAGTTCAACTTTGCGCTTCATTGTAGTTAGCTCATTGTTTTAGACATGACATCTCTTTCTCTATTAATCTATTGGTAAAGATACAACAACGCACCTACACTCAACCACTGAATTGGTATTAAAGACGTATCTCGAATGTACTACAGATTTGGGAAAATCCCAATGCATCTCAAACGAATCCAACCCCCTGATCTTCGAAATTATGTTTGCCTTGTTTGTTATGCTGACGCTAGTTACTTATCAAACTCACACAAGGCACATCCCCAAATGGTTATGTCTTTACCGTTAAGGATATCACAATATCTTGGAGGTCCAGGATATGACCATAGTTGCGAAATCTTCGATTCATCCCAAGATTCACCTCACTTCGTTATGCCACACATGAGGTTAGTAGCTCTTGTTGAGCATATTCAAAGTACTTGTTATTTTCATCCATCGTTGAGTCCCAACGACGATCCATGAAGATTATGCCTCATGTATCCACCCGACCAGGACATGATACATCAACAAAGTCAACGCCAAGATATATTGCGTCTACATCTACATCAGCAATGCATCAAGTTATTAAAGTCATGCAAGCTGATCCTAGACAACCTTTCTGACCTCTACATGACGTCAATGCCGAAGTCAACCTTCCAAAAGCTTGTCTGAGGAATTGGTATGCCTAACTATTCATATGCAATGCTTGTAGTTCTCATTTGGAAGTTTTGTTAAACTCAGGGGGAGTATCCAGAAGTATACTCACTTGATCTTAATGTACTCTTTTTCCCTACGATTATGAGCATTTTTGCCACTTAATTTTTGCTACCTAACTAGGTTTTAATGAGGCACCCATCCTGGGCTAATCATACCCTTATGAGCTCTTCTACTTCTGTCTAGAAGACGTATAGTTTTGACTTAATGCAACTTCTCACTTTTCTCCTTAGTCTATGAGTTTTTCTCCCACCTTGGGTTCACCATAGTGAGGTTTTGTGAGTTTTACTTTTTATGCTTTCTATAGTTAATTTGAGACTCGCATTCACTCATTGTGCCAATGACTTCATCAACTGAACTTACGTCATCGTTGAAGACCTGATGCGCCATTTGTTTGAGTATTTACACACTTAAGGGGGAGTGTTGCAGTCCTATTGGAATATGAATGTGATTGTGTAAATCCTAACATATCTAAGATATCCTTATGGGATTCTACCATATCTCCTAGGGTTAGATATTATCCTATTAGAGTTATAATCCTAAAAGGGTAAGGAATTAACTTTCCATACTACTATAAATAAAGGCATAATAGGGTGGAATAGAACACACCTTACAATTACACATCTTTCTCTTCTCTCCTTATGCCGCACCCCCTCTTTCTTTAGCCTCCATAATTGTTCAGTAAATTATGCTTACAACAAATGCAACGTTTTTAACACTAAATCGATATATCTGCAACACTCTCCCTTGAGTGTGTAACTACTCAAGTAAATGGCGCATTAGGTCTTCAGTGATGAAGTAAGTACAGTTGATGAAGTCGGCGACACAATGAGGGAATGCGAGTCTCAAATCAACGGACGAATGCATAAAAAGTAAAACCCACAAAACCTTGATATGGTAAAACCCAAGGTGGGAGAAAAACCAATAGGCTAAGGAGAAAAATGGGAAGTTTCATTAAGTCAAAATTATACGTCTTTTGGAAGAAAGTGGAAGAGCTCACAAGGGTATGATCAACCCAGGATGGGTGCCTCGTTAAAACCTAGTTAGGTAGCAAAAACCCAGTGGGAAAAATGCTCCTAATTGTAGGGAAAAAGAGTACATTAAGATCAAGTGAGTATACTTCTGGATACTCCCGTTTGACATATCTTCCAAATGAGAACTACAAACATTGCATATGAATAGCTAGGTATACCAATTCCTCGGACAAGCTTCTAGAAGGTTGACTTCGGCAATGACGTCGTGTAGAGGGCGGCAAGGTTGTCTGAGATCGGCTTGCATGACTTCAATCTCCTCATGCTTTGCTGATGTAGATGTAGACGCAATATGTCTTGGTGTTGACTTTGTTGATGTATCATATATTGGTCGGGTGGATACATGCGACATAGTCTTCATGGATCGTCGTCATGACTCAACGATGGATGAAAACACATTAAGAATTTCGAATATGCTCAACAAGAACTCCTAACCATGTCTCACTTGTGGCGTAGTGAAGTAAGGTGAGTCTTGGGACGATTCGAAGATTTCGCAACTAAGGTCATATCGTGGACCTCCAAGATATTGCGATATCCCTAACGATACATACATAACTATTTGGGGATTTTGCCTTGTGTGGGTCTGATAAGTAACCAGCGTCATAACAAATAAGGCAAGCATTATTTCAAGGATCAGGGGGTTGGATCCCCTCAAGATGCGTTGGGATTTTCCCTTCCAATACCTTCAGGGTACGTCTTTAATACCAATTCAATGGATGCGTGTAGGCGCGGTGCTGCATCTTTACCAAGATCAACAACGAATGAGATGTCATGTCTAAATACAACGAAGCGCAAAGTTGAACTTAGATATGAAATTTCGGATTCCATAACCTCTTTAAGTGTCTTATTTGCATATAACGTATGGACGATCAAAGGTATACTCAAAAGTGACACATTCAAGATGTAGTTCGACTGGTAGACCAAAATACTGTCAAAATAATGCTTCAACTTCAGGTCAAGGCATAAACGAGTTTTTCCAAGATCCTTCATCTCAAATTCTATCTTTAGGTGCGAGGCAGTTTTCTCAAGCTCTTCTGGAGTATTAGTGAGATTTGTGTCAATGACATAAACTGTAACTCTAGCAATTCAGAATAAGACTTTATAGTTTAACACACAAGGGCATAATTCAGCCTTGACTGATCAAATAATCACTTAGACGGGTATATCACATCCGTCGGATTGTAAGTGAACGCCTTAAACAAGTTAAAAGGGTGTTCTGTGGTTTGGAACTATTTGAACCAGTCCATGTATTTCTTCGAGAACTTACATGTAAATCTCTGTATCTATATCCCCATGGAGAAAACACTAACCACATTTCATAATGCTGCTATCAATCACATGATGTTTGAGAGAAACCTTGCGCTGTAAGGCGTGCATCATATCACACTATTTCATTCATCTCATAAAGTTTCTTTTCCCATTTGTAACGCAACAGGGTTACCTTAGGCAGTGTAGGAACGACAGGTCTAATGCACATTTTGGTAAGGAATTTGACCTAGATTTTAATTTTGGTTGTCCAATTAGTTCTACGTTGTCACTTAATCAACAGGACACGGTTCGATATCGTTGTTTTTCATTTATGTTGGTAGCTACCATATAAGTCAAAACATCATCGACGATAATCTCATTTCAATTCCATTCTCTCATCCAAACTAGTATACTGGACCAAAAACTTCAAGTCTCGGGAGTAATTCGAATTAATCTCATGAGATGGAAATGATTTGAGACAGCGATCAAGTATAGATTCATTGTTGTGCCATGTCTCCCTTTTCTAGAGAAGTGAATCATACGAATTGAGTAATGTGTCGTGCTCTAGGCCAAGACAGATTGATTGGCTATCCCCCGGTGTACCGGACTGTCTAACAGGGGCGTCCAAACCGTCCAACAGGGATGACACACTCTCTAGGGATGTTGACTCGACGTACATTGAGTATGTCTATCCTTGCAGGCATGTTTGCACCTAGTATATAATCTCGTCATTTTAGCTAGATCAGAGGAATGCGTCTGGAACAACATTATGAAAGCTAGAATTCATCGCACTTGTTTATCATACTTAGGCGGTATGGCGATCAAGATTAGACATATGGGCAACGTCCACACAAATTCGCGCCATTCTCCAGGAACGTTGATGTTCTTATCTCCCCTTAACGGCGGGAAGACTGTCTCATTAAAATGGCAACCCGCAAATGAGCGGTAAAGAGATCACATGCAAGGGCTCGAAGAGAGCTAGTGTGAAGAAGAATTATAATCGACAAAGATTCACATCCTTCTTTGAGGACCCAGGTTGGTACGTTGCGGCGGCACAACTTCGCACATGGAATGCTCACCCAAATGTGTATATACGAAAATTGTCAGGTTCGTACCTAGTAACCAACTGTAATGTCAAATAGGTTGGGTGGCAATGGGCCTCAAGGCGGACCAACATAGCTACATACAAGATTGCATAGCCCTAGGCAGAAAGTGAAAACTTGGTTTGTGCACTAAAATCCAGGAGATCATTTAAATTGCGCTTTATAATTGCTAGGCGAGGTTATTTGGAGTGAACATAGGAATTCGATGTTTAATTATAAACCCAAAATACATGCAATATTTTATCGAAAACTGTCGATATAAACTCTTCGACATTATCCAGTCTTCCGGACCTTAAGGGATAAAGAGGGTGGTGAGCCCTTAATCGACCATAAGGTTTAGTAGCAATGTGTATGGACAAATATGTGACCAGTTTGTCAATTCATCAACCAAAAACATAAGTATTTATATGGTCCACATTTTGATTGTATTAGTCCACATATATTCCCTTGAATCCATTGCGAAAAGAGAGTCGTTTTGTATTTTTGCAAGGGATGATTTAGAAATCAAGTTTCCCAAAACGAGCGGGTTTTGGTAAAATGTGCTTGTAGGCATAAGATTGTTACTTCAGGTAAGGGGATGCGTTGTAGCATCATTGTTCGACCTAAGTGTCCCAAATAGTCATGCCAAAGCAAGTAAACTGCTCAATCACCCAGCTCTAGGCCGGCCACATGTGGCGTGTTTCCAGTTGGAAGACAACCCATTGGCCCCAAATCAAAGCTTTAGGCTCATTCTTGGAGGTGATGCAAAGATATTTCACTCTATTTTCTTCAGTGGTTTCATTTATGATCATTGTTCTCTCGAATATCCTTAAAAAACTGAACGACAGGGAGAATTTAAGGTCCCTTAAATGGTAATTCAGTACCATTCATACAACAAGGAGCGTGCCAAATGCTCTTAATCAAGTTAGATAGACCTAAAGTCGTTGTTAGAGATGTGATATATGTGTAAAGTTAGTGTGCGTAGTACGCATTCATCCAGACAACTAACTTTCCCACATTCCTACCTAATCACGTGTTTAATTGAATCGGTCACATGCATTAAGAAACATGATTCAATTAACTCATATTCGAGGACAATATCAATAAGATTATCCATAAGTAAAACATACACCGAACTTGAATCCAAGAACATGGAAAAATGTCCACAAAGTAAATGGTTTAGTAAGGGGATTCAACCAACAAGGCCATCCATGTCAAAATTCTGCTCCTTCAACGATGTTTGTTGGAGCAAAATTAGTCTCACATATTGACTACTAGAATGGTACTCCTTAACAACATTGGTAGGGGCACAAACAGGTGCATAACCAAT
The DNA here is from genome assembly GCA_015708375.1 of Cydonia oblonga. Lineage (NCBI taxonomy): Eukaryota > Viridiplantae > Streptophyta > Magnoliopsida > Rosales > Rosaceae > Cydonia > Cydonia oblonga. Next base: position 10,553 of record JADOBS010301857.1, read on the forward strand.
GATCTATTCCATTGATACAGATGTAGATTCTGCAGGGTTGAGGTTCGGGAATATTATCCCTTATTCTTGAAGTTTTAGGTCTTAGGTGCCAAGGATCACACTTTAGGCATGATGCCACACCTTAGCAGACCCTGATTCTACCATATGTTTGTGGTAGTAATCATATCCGAGAAATTGGTAAACTTCTGCTTTCTACACTACTGCTTCAGAAGTGAGTTAGAAACAAGGAAAGACAAGAAAAGTATTCTCTAGTCAAAATTTGATCGAATTTATAAACTTCATAATTGTACTTATTTATGGACGTAATCATGGTCTGCTTCAGGCAATGCCTTTCATGATTAGATAGTCCGTAGGAGCGAGCCAAAGAGTCATGGAATCCTTGTTCAAGAGGTACTTCCGTTTGTAATGCTTTGGGCATAAGTCTTCGAATGAAGATCATGGCGGAGGCTTATTCAGCTATTTCTTGCCATTGTTGGCTTCAATGCGGTCTCAGCTTCTTGATAGTCCAGTGGAGATTCACGTCTTGTACCCCACATAAAGTGGTTTCTATTAGAAACGTCCAAATAAGGGAAATCAAACTTGTGACGGTTCAACAATCCACTAAATTTAAGGGAACAAGATTGTGATTGGTGTTATGGGAATGAATAATCCATAAGTATCAAAGTTAGAACATTCGAGTTCTAAGACATGGTTTTCATGAAAAATATCAAGTTTTCATGGATGTATTGTTTTATGAAAACTTCGGGTTTCAAAGGCACTAAATTTGAAACTACAGGTTCAATTTAGTTTATGAACATTAGTTCATAAAAGAGAGTAGTGGATTTGAGGTTATTCAGGAACTCAAGTGTGAGAGCTTCGTTACTACGAAAGTATGTCAACGGTTCAAAGTATAATAAATTATTGAATCGTTAATGTCCAAAAGTGATCTTCAGGTCAATAATTTTGGATTCATTATCAGATTAATGGAGTGCATGTCACTTTTAATTAATTCAATAAACCGGGCCATACATGGTCGATTGTAGAAGCAAAATAATATTATCGGGTAGAAAATAGCATAGCCCAAAAGATAGGGTTGAGTGTCGAGAGCAAAAGAGGTGCTTGGGAGTAGGCTGCAGGCCACATGTCCAAGGGATAAGCCCAGCCATAAAGGCTGGCGTGTTGGGCTAGAGGTTAGGCAAGGAACAGGTCCAGCAAAATTGTTGGCCTGGTTGTGGCACGGGGGACCCAGCCAAAGGCTGGTTATAGTATAGGGCTGAGGAAATGAGCCTAACCAAGTGGGCCGAGATAAAAGGATCAGGACTGCATGCACGTGGTGTTGTCACGGTGATGCCAAAAGATTACCCCCTCCCCGAAAAAAAAAAATTTCGAACCCAGGGTTTTAAAAACCCTAATCTGCTTCTAATTTATTTTATATTCATTGACTCACATATTCCATATAGCAAATATAATTGCGTAATGCATGAAACAAATATATATATATATATTGACAAATATATAAACATATACAATATATATATATATCGTAAGGAAAATATAAACATAGAGGGGTTCATGCATCATGGGGAATGTTTTCATGCTTCAAGGTCGTTTCAAATATCTTCCTTTATTTCAAGCGTACCTGATTAGCAGCAAACAACAAAAGCCTTTGAATTTATGGAAGATCCTTCTAGAAAAGCCGAAATTGTATCTCCAATGCGTTGTATCTCATTTAACATAGAAAAATTAAATTGAATCAATAGCACGTAGATCAATTCAAAATAATAAATTAATCATAAAGAATAATTAAAAACGTAATACTATCTTGATTGAAGAATAAACTCTCTTTAGCGTAGCGTCAAGAGCGTGGTGATAACGTGTTGTAGATATAATTTACTGAACAATTATGGAGGCCAGAAAGAGAGAGAGGGTAAGACATAGAGAGAGAAGAGAGAGATGTGTAATTGTGAGGTGTGTTCTATTTCATCTCATTGTGCCTTTATTTATAGTAGTAGAGAATGTTAATTTCTTACCCTTTACGATTACAACATTTAATAGGATATTAACTATTAAAGGGAATATTAGATACATTCTCATAGCTACTAGAATTTACACAATCACATTCCTTATCTAATAGGACTGCAACAACATGCAAATTTTTTATTATTAAAATAGTGACGTAGATAAAACCAAAGAACCTTAATAAAAGAAAAAAAATTAATCAATGAAATAGGAAGATGAGTTATGAGGGCTCCTAGTCTTTGTTTTTTTTTTTTTTTTTTTTTGGAAAATAGCTCC
>JADOBS010301858.1:0-12826 GCA_015708375.1 Cydonia oblonga
TGAAGTTGGAAGAACAAATTAGAAAGTTGAGAGAGAGGAACACATAACAAAGATGCTAGAGAGGGAGGTTTCTGATTTTAAAGAACAAAGATGCTAGAGAGGGAGAAGTTGAGAGAGAGGGAGGTTTTTGATTTTAAAGAACAAAGATGTGAGAAAGGGAGAAGAAAACGAGTATAAAAGGCCATCAACCTGTCGCTTACAACCGACACCGGGTTTCAAAATATTTTAAAAAATAAAATCTATGTCGCTCTAAACCGACGTATGTTTTCAAATATTTAAAAATATTTTAAAAATAAAATTTATGTCGCTTTTAAGAGACACCATTACTTTAAAATATTTAAAAACAATAATTGGTGTCGCTTATAAGCGACACCATTAGTTTATGTCGCTTAAAAGCGACATTGTGTTGTTTAAAGCGACGTCAGTGTTTAAAATTATTAAAATATACGTCGGTTATAAGCGACATTAAATGTTGGCGTCGGTTTAAAAGCGACGTAAATATTTTATGATGCTTATAAGCGACAGTAAATCCGACGTCATGTTCGATTAGTATCGTAACTATCTTATGCGCCACTACATTATATTAAACCGACACCATCCACTGACACTATAAGTCCCTTTTGTAGTAGTGAAAATAAACTAATACTATTTTGCTACACAATAAAACTTGGCAATTGCACACGTAATGCTTAATAACCATTTAAAATTTACTTTTTTTATAAATGAAATGATGATAATGGATTAGGCGAGTCGAGTTACGCTTAAGGCTTGGTCGTCAAACTACAATAGTAGAAACCTTACTCTCTAAACCCGCACAATATGGAAAAAAAAAGAACCAAACCCTAGGATTAGCCGTCAACTACAATTAGGCTACTTCCTTCCCGCTCAGAGCAATGAGAAATGGCTAACTCCTTGATAGAACAAGCCCCCCATCCCCTACCTCCGAATTTATTAAATAAAGAAAAAGTGAAAATAAAACAATACAATCGGGGGGTCGGAGCCAAAACTCGCTAAGAGAAAAACAAAGAAACATCAACGAAAAGAAACAAGAAGATGAAACTCAAAGTCACGAGCATGGCGATACTAGGAACCCTCATCGTGATCACCTTTTCTTTTCTTTTCTTTTTTTATTTATGAATAAACAATAGTATATATACTAAGGACGTGGGGGAAGTGAGCTAAGCCTCACAATGGACTAGTCATAATAATGGAGTTCAAATTTGCCTTTAGCGATAATTGAACCTGAGACCTCTCACTTACAAGTGAAGAGGAATACCACTAGACCATAATACTAAGTGGCTCATCATGATCTTATTTAAAGATAGCATTTTCTGTATTTATTATTTTTCAATTAAAATATACATTTAGAAAAACAAATCCATGTAGAATTATCAGAGAGACGGGCCGAATGCCCACTTCTAACAACATCAATATTGTCCCTAACTTAGTAATTACCACTTGCATAATCCGTCAAAAGTGAGGTTTTATCACAAAGGGCCTTGGTGTTAGTTAGAGTGGGGTTAGGGTATTTAAACTATTACTTCTCTTTTTCTACGGTCGATGTGGGATTCAACACTCCCCTTTACGTGGGACCCAATTAGTGGGTCACACGTGGAAGATCCACACATCGACAACCACGTGGAGCCAAGAGGACTCACCATACACACAGGGTCACGGGACCCACCATCATCGCGTGGGGCCAAGGGGACCCACCCCTCACGTGGCAGTACAGTACGGGCCCGTTCCCTGGCTCTGATATCATGTAGAATGATCAGAGAGTCGGGCCGAAGGCCCACTTCCAACAACACTGATAATGGCCCTAACTTGGTAATTACCACATGCACAATACATCAGGTATGAAGGTTTATCACAATATGTCTCGGTGTTAGTTAGAATGGGGTTACAGTATTTAAATTATTACTTCTCTTTTTCTACGACCGATGTGGAATTCAACAATCCAATAATTTAAATATAATTTGGTAAAATAACATGTAAAATTGTATGACGAGAACATTTACTTTAAGGGTACATCTCTAGTGCGAAATCACGTTTGACGAAAATACAATCCAATGTGTCATAATAAATCTATGCCCTAGCAAAGAATAACAAACTTATGAGTCTGATGACTAACGCATACAATAAAGAACTCTACTTTTATATATTTAAGGAAACTAAAGTTGTTATACGTGACTAACTTTGTTACAGCTAGTGTAGGTATAAAATTTAAACGTGAGTATATGAATGCGAGTGAGAAGATGAAAAGTTATCCATCCAAATATATAAGAAGGAGAAATTAGGTTCACATCATTCTTTTTATTACTCCATTGATTAAAATCCTATTCATTTTTAATTTTTGATAAAGATCCTTAGGTATTAATAACATCATTAATTATTTGAATAATAAAATATTTTTATTTTAAAAATATATTCCTTTGGTGTTAAAAATTTTACAATTAGTATATTTATATTTATGGCTAAATTTTTTATCATATATTTTTATTTTTAGTTTGTACCTATTTTTAATTTGTAAATATTTTTTAATTTGTACCAATTTTCTTTTAATTTTTAATTTGTACCCATATATTAGTTTCTTTTTGTGCCCATATTTTTTAAAGTTTTATTTGTGTTTGTACCCATGTGTATACTATCACGTGACATTGTATATTTAATTAATAATATAAAAATTGCATATGGTATATTTATGTTTTATGCCTAAACTTTGTATCATATATTTCTATTTTTAGTTTGTACCCACTTTTAATTTGCAACATTTTTTTTAAATTTGTAGTATTTTCTTTTTAGTTTTATTTTGTACCCATGTATTAATTTCTTTTAGTACCTATATTTTTAAAAAATTCATTTGTACTCATAATTTTTTAATCTTTTATCTATACCCTAATTTATTTATAATGTACTCATTCTTCTTTATTAATGTACCACTTTGTTATATGTGAAATGTACCAATTTTTTTGTAAAATGTACCAATTTTTTTAACATTATGGGTACATTCTTTTGCCATTTATTATTTCTTATTTTTACATAGTTTTTATCCATTTATTCAATCAAAATGTTTGAATTTTTTTATTGTAACCGTTTCCAATAGTATTATAATGGGGGATTTTAAATTTATAGGATTATAAATCTCATAAAATATCAAACAATTAATGTCAAAACTATAAAAATATAAATATTAATAGTAATATAATGAGGGGTACAAAGTCAAGGGACATTGATCAAACTTTGAATACTATTAAGATTTTAATCAAAAAATGTTAAGGATTAGGGACTGCATCCAAAGTATCTTATAATCAAAAAGTAGGAAATGGGATGGGAATATGAAAATCGATATTATAATAGAAGAATGTATGTGTCAGAAAAATGACACAATGCATGCACTTGTTGCGGGGGCTGAAAGAGTCGATTCATTTCAAGGATTTATGAGAAAAGGGGCTTGGCACTTTGCTCTCTCAAATAATGAAAGCTTCTTTTGGATGTTGGAAGCTTAGTATCTCACATGGGGTCTATTTGGTATAATACAGATGCGGTTTGACCACATTTATTTATTTATTATTTTGCTACAATTTTCTTTTTTATTTTGTTCATTCGTTTTTTTATGCTAGACAAGATAAATGGCTTTTAGTGATGCATGATCGTAGAGACATGAACGCTTCCATTATTCGACCCCGCCATGGGAGGCAACCTACCACCCACCTCTACTGCAGGAGAAAAGCTAGATATCAATTTTCTCTCTGGTTTTTTGTTTTCTGCTCGTTTTATTTTACAGATCTTAGGGATGGGGGTGGGGGCGTTTACACTTAATGATTGGCCATGAATTCTTTATTATTTTTTTCCCAGGGTTACAATGGAAGGAAATCAAACTACTGATGTAGCTTAATTCTAATCCTTAATCGTTATTCTTTTCTATTAATCATGGATGGGAGATTCAAATTTTGGAATTTCTCTCAATATTTGGAACAAAAGAACCACGTACCGCGAGTTATGAGTTAGCTGATGATTTGTTCATTGTTCTAAGTATGTTTATATGAGCCATTCTCAGATGCAAACAATGGGAAAAATGATGCTAGAAGAAATACTAGCTGTTCATTCCTAGTTCTATGCATTCTCCTAACTCGCTAGAGGATTTTCGAAGTGAAGGATCGACTTATTAGATAACAATATCTTCTTTAATATGTCTTCCTCTAGAAAAATATTTGCATCCAACCCATAAGACCGCAATAATTAAGTCACTTAGTACTACGGTATAGTGGTATTCCTCTTCACTTGTAAGTGAGAGGTTTTAGGCTCGATTCTTGTTAAATACGAATTTGAAACACATTATTGCTAATCCATTATCAGGCTAAGTCCACCCTATACAAGAACTCTTGTATGTGTTTACAAGGAGTTAGGCTACTCCCTATATTATATTACCAATTTGTTTAAGGACGCAACCTCTTTATTTCTCAGTTTCTTTCTCTAGGTTTACATTGGCAAAAATGGATAGCTAGTTGTCCAACTCCTAGTACATGCATTATCCATTCTTCCTCAACAAATTTCACTAAGTATTTACGCGCCTAATTCTCCATATTGGGTATGTTACACGTTTTGTAGCCAATCCCTTAAATTATGAGATGTTAGCTAGATTATAATAGACCAGGTTGTTAGCACAATATTATTTTCAAGTAACTACAGAACCATTTAACTCTTTATCTAGTAATACGTCTCTTACCAGAATTTTGGAAAAATTATAAATAAATAAATAATAAATAAATAAAATAAAAAAATTGAGCTCGAATCTCCCATGCTCATTGATAAATAAAAAGGGTAGTGCTATTTCACACCTTTTTTTTACTTTTCACATACCTTTATTAATTTCATTGATCTTTTTGAATTCATTTGATCTAACAATCAAAAATTGAAAGGGGTGTGTAAGAGGCAAAAATGAATGTATGGATAACACACACTGTTCATAAAATCCCAGCCTAGTGCCGCTCTTGGTGGGCTTGTCACCGTCCCAATTAATGCATATGTGTTTGAAAATTCAGAAAGGGCACCTAGACCTGTTGAGGTGTCCGCTTAGACTGCCTAGGCACCCAGCCTAACCCACCTAGACCCGCCTAGGTTGCGACTCACTTAGACAGAAAATAAATAACTTTCATTTTGCATTTTATTTTTTCAATAAATTGTAAAGACTTGTTGAATACTTAAATGAACATACATTATATGTTTGTTCCCCATGTTTTCATTATGTTCATATACTTCATAATATATATGTCATTCTATTTTGTAGTCTATGATAAAATTGTATATATTTTAAGTATAAACAGCCACTTACTTACACGAAATATAACAGATTTACTTAAATTCGCCTACTCCACCTAGGCGCCCTCCTAAACCTGCCTAACTACCTGGGCGCTAGGCCCCATCCCGCCACCCAACTAATGTCTAGCGTCTTTTAGAACCTTGATAGCACCACCCAATAAAAAAGTAAGACTTGAGAGGCTCTCTCCTTTGTCATTTTGCAATTTTGGAAGGACGATGAGTCCTCAACTTCTTTGGCAGGCTTCCCCTACCCCGTCAACTTAATGGTTTAATTCAACATCAGTTGGCCAAGATTTTGTCTGAGCCCGGGCTTGAACCGCTTGAACCGGGGACTATAGCGTGCGAGAGTAGTGATACTACACCACCCAGACTTCACTTGTCAACTTTTTGGGTGTAGGAGTTTGGAGTCTTTGGACATACAAAACGCTTGTTAAACATGCATCTCATTTGTCATTGCCACATTATTATCAGTAATGTAATAAAGACTAATGATCGTCTATAAATTGTCTTTTATATTGGAATAAGTCAATATTTAGGAGAAAATGAATGTAAATATCTTGTAATTATTTGAGTCATGTTTTAGGAAGGATATTATGTCCTTTACTTTGTTTCCTTTTGTAACAAGGATTGTATGTACTATTTATTCAGAATTATGGAATACAGAGAAAATTAACCTGTAAAATTCTATTTGGCATGAGAGCCAAGTTGCCGTAACCCTAGAAACTGTATCTTCCGTTGCTGCTACCCTTGACGTGTATGTGTTGTACCCTAGGATTGCAATGCTATTTGCTGCTGTGTGTGTACCGTGTGTTTTTTGCAAAGCAGTTGTTGCCGTGAGGGTTTATTGCATAGCCGTGCGTACTGTGTTTGTTCTTCCTCTGTGTAAGTCAAGATTACTGTCAAAGGGGAACAAAACTCACAGCAGGTCGTCAGTTGATGTCGTTGCATCCTTGCAACAAACCTGATTGTGTGCTGTGTACGTGTGTGTATTATGCTGTGCCGAGAAAGATTTACTGCTAGTGTTGATAATTAAAAAAAAGGCAAAAAAAAAAAAGAGTTACTGCTTGTTTTTTCCTTGCAGCGTGTGGTTCTGTAATTGGTGTGGTATTATGATTGTCGTGTATCACTGTCTCGTGAGTTATTACAATGATGAATGTAGGTTGGATTCTAGACTCGAGCGCAACCGATCATATGACTTTTGATAAGAATTTATTTACTAGTATGACAACCAGTTCACGGAAGTGTATTGCAACTACTAACAGAACAATAGCATCGGTTTTTGGGGCTGGCACTGTGAACCTCACGCCAGCTCTTCCCCTTTATCCCTGCCTGCTTGTTCCCTCGTTGTCTCATAATTTGTTATGTATTCCTCAAGTTACTAAGCAATTAGATTGTGTTGTACTTATGTATCCACTGTTTTTTTATTTTTTTGCTTCAGGATATTCAGACCAAGGAGATAATTTGGCGTGGCACTAAGATAGGGGGGTTATATTATGTGGATGATGTCGTTCCTGGCAGAGCTAATGCAGTTCGAGCATCCCGTACCAATAATTTACATGAAGTTTGGTTATTGCATCATCGGTTAGGACATGCTTCGTTTGGGTATTTGAGGCATATGTTGCCTAGTTTATTTCATGAAATAAAAGAATCAGACTTACATTGTGAGGTATGTATTCTCGCGAAGAGTCATCGCGTTTCATTTCCTCCTAGTATGAATAAAAGATTGTTTCCTTTTGAACTTGTGCACTCTGATGTTTGGGGTCCTTCTCCTATTAGTACTTTGTATGGAATCAAATGGTTTGTTACCTTCGTTGATGATTGCACTCGTATGACTTGGATTTATGTGATAAAGAATAAAAGTGATGCGGGTATGGTGTTTCGATCATTCTCTCAAATGGTTGCAACACAATATTCCTCTGTTATTAAGGTTCTCCGCTCTGATAATGGAGGTGAGTATATTGGTTCCGAGTTGTCCGGCTGTCTTCGGGATCAAGGAATTCTACATGAGAATACTTGTCCTCATACCCCACAACAAAATGGGGTTGCTGAAAGAAAGAACCGTCATATCCTGGAAACTGCCCGTGCCTTGCTCATGGTGCATCTGTACCTAAACGGTTCTGGCCTGAAGCGGTCACCTATGTCATGTATGTGATTAACCGTATGCCATCCCAGGTTGCTGAAAGAAAGAATAAAAATATAAATAAATAAATAAATAAAAAGTTTCTGGTTTTGTCAAAATGGTTTGGGAGTCTCTAGGCTGATTTGAGTGATGGGACTATGGGTGGAATAGAAGGGTCACGTGTGGTGTGCTTTATGAAATGGGGAAGGAAGGATGCATGCACCTCTCCATAATTGTCTCTTTATGATTTCTAACCTCAACAAGCTCAACTTTCAATTGCTATAACCATTTACGTTTCTGACCGGTTTTGGGTGGGATTTTTACTTTTATGTTTCAAAAATAAGTTATAACCATTTAAAATGTCTTAAGTTATATAGCATATATGTTTAATGTGTTTTTAAATTTTGAACACTTGTTGGATACTTTTTTTGTATTTTATCATTCTTTTATTATCTTATTCATGGATTTCATACAAGTATAATTTTTTATGTGTACTTATTTACGAGATATATAAGAAATTTACCTAAATCCGCCGAGGTCGCCTAGGCACTTGGAGCTAGCCCGTCACCCGACTAGCGCCTAGCATTTTTAAGAACCTTGCTCGTCATATGTATGTAACTATAGATGTTACCTTTTTCGAATCCAAGTTCTTTTATGCTTCGACTCCATCACCTTCTGATCACCTGAGGGAGAATATGAGTGGTGATCTTGGGTGGCTGGAAATATGTAGCTCAGGGGGAGTATTTATTGACAAAAAAAACTGTGAAAGCTCTCGGCAAGACACTGCTGAGAATGGAGACAGTGACTCTCGGCAAGACACTGCTGAGAATGTGAGTATTATTCAGCCAAGTAGTACCAAACCAGCTGAGTCTTCTCGGCAACGTGCTGCCGAGTGTGATGCAGAGTGTCAACAGGAAGCTACCGAACCAGTTTCACCGCTCCAACAACCATTAACTACCGAACCCGCAACCCCATCTCTCTCAAGCTCAATAGTGCCACCCAATATGTCTTCTCTGAATATTCCTGAGGTAAGTACTACTGATACTCATGTAACTAATCCAGATAATGTTATGCGTACATATAAGTTGCCGCCAAGGCAAAATCGTGGTGTTCCTCCTGACAGGTTTTCTCCTGAAGGAAAAGTGAAGTATCCAATAGCTAATTATGTGTCATGCTCAAACCTTGCACCAGAACGTCAAGCCTGGGTAAACAATGTGAAAGCAATCCAAGCACCAACCCGAGTTGAGGAGGCCTTAAAGGATCCTAAATGGGCTGCTGCGATGGATAAGGAAATGATAACACTACATAAGAATGATACATGGGAGGTAACGGAGCTACCTAAAGGAAAGAAACCAGTTGGGTGTAAATGGGTCTTTACGATCAAATACAAGGCAGACGGATCGGTAGACAGGTATAAAGCAAGGTTAGTAGCAAAAGGCTATACTCAAACTTATGGTGTTGATTATCAAGAGACTTTTTCTCCAGTAGCGAAGATGAATACAATACGAGTTCTGATTTCTTTAGCTGCAAATTTGAATTGGCCACTAAAACAGTTTAATGTGAAAAATGCTTTTCTTCATGGGCACTTGGAAGAAAAGGTATATATGATTTTCCTCCAGGGTACGATGCCGAGGGAAAACCAGAGTATGTAGGTTGCGAAAGTCAATCTACGGACTTAAGCAATCGCCTCATGCGTGGTTTGGTAGATTTACCCAAGTTATGATGCGGATTGGGTATTATCAAAGTTACTCAGATCATACATTATTTGTGAAACGGAGAAGTGGTAAAGTGACAGCCTTAATTATTTATGTGGATGACATGATAATAACAGGTGATGATTCGGAAGAGATGATGAAACTAGAACAAAAACTTGCCGCCGAGTTCAAGATGAAGAATTTGGGAGATTTGAAATATTTTCTTGGTGTGGAAGTTGCTCGGTCATCTAGAGGTATTTTCTTGTCTCAACGTAAATATGTTCTGGATTTATTAAAGGAAACAGGAATGCTGGGATGTAAGCCTGTGGACACTCCTATCGTAGAGAAATATTATTTGGGGATTTATCCAGATCAGGAGTCGGTTGACAGAGGTAGATATCAAAGACTAGTGGGGAGGCTGATTTATCTTTCTCACACTCGTCTAGATATCGCCTATGTTGTAAGTGTGGTTAGTCAGTTTATGCAATCACCAAGTGTGGATCATATGGCGGCAGTAATGAGAGAAACAACGGGAATGTTGGTGATATAAACATTTTACTGGTGTAGATGGGTATGGAGGAGGTCTCCTTTCGATGTAGTCAAGGGAAAATGTCATGCACTTGGTCGGTCGGGAACAAGGAAGAAATATTTGGGAAGATGCTTCTTCGTTTTGGTTGATTCCGCGGCTGAAAAACGATCTTGGAGATGATTAGTTTGTGGTTGTTTGTCATGGATTAACTTTTGGAGCAACATTATTTTTATTTTTTCATTTTATTAACATATCTTTGCACTTGTACTTGCTGGGACATTTGGTGATCATTTAAATACTGTTCTGCATGGATTAGCAACCCCTAAAAGCATGCATACATCAAAGTTTCCTTTAAAAATAACATCAAGAATCATCAACAAGCAACAACTACTTTACATTCCCCCCTCAGAAACAATCTCCTCAAATGTGCACAACGATTAGTACATGATATTTCAAATCTCAACAAGTCTCTGATCATCTAAGCATCTGCATAGAACCCACCAACTGAGAAGGCCTCCGAAAACTAGAGTAATTCACATTACCCAACTGACTGCCAGTCCCTTGGAATCCAACGCCGTCCGGTCTATCAGCCCCAGCTCTCTCCAAAGTCTGCACTTGCTTCTTCAAAAACTTCACATAATGTATGGCCTCATCCAACATAGAAGCAGTGTCCATTTTAGTCCCACCAGGAACAAGTCTTTGCAGGATTCTGATCTTCTCACTTATCCTTTCCCTCCGGTGCCTCGCCGCCACGCTCTGTGGGTCCTTCGAAATCTTCACGTTCCTCCTCTTCGGCGGCTTCACCGCCTCCGGGTCTATCTGAATGGGCTGCATTGCTGCTATCCTGAATATCATCTCCCTCATTGCAGCCATAGAGTTTCTCTTCTCGTATGGAGAAGTACTGGATGGGACTGATAGTCCTGTAGGACTAATACCAGAAGGCTTAATTAGTTTTGGGGTTAAGGGTTCTTGGATTGGGTTTCCCATGAAGGAAACAGAGGAGGGTAATGCAGGATTTAGCAATGTGGGTTGTTGAGGAACTGCATTTGGATTTGGGTTATGTAACATGGGTAGTGGAGAAATGGATTCAAGATGATTGGGGTTTGGATTTGAAACCCAATTAAAATCTATCTCTGGAAATGTGGGATTATTGTTGTTAGGGTAAGAGTCATTGCAGAAGTGATTAGGAGAGTGCTGCTGTTTTTGCATTTGCACCATCATTGTCATCATGTCCATGTGATGATGATGATCATCACCTCCTGCTGCTGATGACGATGATAATGATTTGAGCATGTCAACATCCATGGCTTCTCAGACGCGAGAGAGAGATAGCAGGCTGGTAATAATGTGAGAAACAGAGGAGGCAGAGGTATGGGGGGAGGTGATGAGTGGGGAAGAAGGGACTTTGTTTAGGGTTAGATTGGTGCTGTGACAGGGATAAGGAGGATGGACAAAAGTTGAAAGGAAGTGAATAAAGTAGTGGAAGTGAGGATTGATTTAAATACTGAGAAAAAATCCAATTTACAGAATCCAGCGGGCTTCATTGTAAGTGACCATTATTTTAAGCATCCCTGGAAACCTATAGAAAAAAATCTAAAAAAATAATAATTTATGCATCTGATAGAGACTGCCTATTGTGTAAGAGAGATTTATATAAAATAGATTTATTGTAACATGAAGTTTCAATCTAATAATATATTAATATATGTAATTTGTTTACATATTAATATAATATTAAATTAAAATATCATAATAACGATCACTTTTGGCGTGACAAAAGCAAATGGTCAAAAATCCAAAGAGCAGTAGTATTCTCATCAGATTAAGGGTAGAGTTTTTGGAAGTTGAAATTAATCTCCACTAAGTTGATGGGACTTTTTTCGATGGGATGGTTGAAGAATGGTGCATGAACTTAGAAGTTAGAACTGTTGTATGATCCCTTTGACTTGAAGATAATTTGCTTTGCCTAAAAAATTTCACTTTATGGAAAACAAAAAGATCAATTAGGAGCCCACAGTCACATGAAATGTGTCAGATAATAACATATAGCATAACCCATCTTCTTAGAGTTCGACTATAGAAATCGCAATTGAAAACTTTTTAGCCTTTTATTCGTTCAATTTTTAACTGTTAATACATAATTGACTGATTATGAGCACAAAAAGATAAGTTTATACACATGCATCGAGTATGATTCGTCCATAACAAAGATTAAGTCTTTTTATGTATACAACCAGACGATGAGATAGAAACACACTAATGTATACAATAATACCCAAAAATCTATTTTCTCAAACATGTTAGTTATAACAGTTTCAAATTTTAAGTCATAAGAAGATAAAGTTAAGTACGTTATTAGCTGATAATACTCAAGAATCGCTCTGCACACAGAGTTTAGCTATATCTGTTTTAACGTCATAACCATTCGAGTGTGACTGTCACGGATAAGTCCCGGCGTTGGAAATACTCCGGTGGGTGGAGTCACCGTCAGTGGCGTGCTCATGATCTATGGAGATAGTATTTATCCTGGTGTGCAGTGTGCACTGCTGTTTGGTAGCCTCTCTCTCTCACTCTCCTCTCACTGCTTTTCTTGGCACGGTTTCGAAGGTGGATTAGAAGCCTGACGGTGATGCTGATTGCTTCTTTACCCTAGAAAACACCTCTTCATTTTTCTGTCTTCCTTAGCTTGCTAACTAATAGCACATTTATTAATCCGTAATCAAATTTAGAGGAATTGAATTGAGGAGGAATTGGATTGAGGAGGAAATGAAATGAGGCAGAATCATAATCGGATTCCTGTTGAAGTTGTTTACTAAAATTATCTGGAATCGAAATAGAATTACATAAAACTGTTTACTAATTCAGCAGAATCAGAATATAAATCAGTATGATTACTAAAATGCCCTTATCCTAAGTAATGTAAATACTAAATTGCCCATATTCCAAGAATATAGTTTTTATATTTTTGATAATTTTTTCTTTTTTTTTTTTTTTAGACAAGAAGGGAACACTCCATTAGGACAAGGATAATACTTGGGTCCTGACCGGTCAGGACCAATTTTTGAGATGGACCAATAATATTAAAACACTTGGCACTTTAAGTAATTTTTTATTATTATTGATCCACTTAAAGTGCCAAGTGTTTCAATATTATTGGTCCACTTC
>JADOBS010301859.1:0-12831 GCA_015708375.1 Cydonia oblonga
TTTAGGTTTTTTAACCCACCCAACACCCCGCCCCCAAAACCCAAAAAAAAAAAAAAGGAAAATTCAGGACAACCTGCCTGAGCCATTTTGGTAAGCGGCCCCCTCAACTCCAACACATCCCCCTACCCTTTTGAACCCTCCTCCCCAACACCTAGTAGGTGGTGTTGTTAATTAGTTTTTAATCTAATTTAATTATGTTCTATAATATTCAATTAATTTCAATTTCTTTGTTAGGAAACTGCCCTCTATGACCATTCCTCGCTCGCTGTGGGTTGTTTCGTAAATTAAAGATTACTGTCCTCTTTAATCCCTATTTCTTTCTCTCCTTTTCTCCTTTCAATTTCATTCCATCCACCAAAGGGCCAAAGCCTCTCCCTTTCCTCCCAACACCCATTGCTCTCAGTGGGTTTTGTTTTCCATTTTTCTCACCTATTTATTTTTTTTCTCCAGAAAAATAAACAAAAGAAGGGTCTTTTCATCACCAACCCGGATTATCTGGGCCAGTTCTTTCGATTTTCTGCTACGGATTGTTTTCATAGATCGGTTTCTTCATATGGGTATGTTTTGTTTTTCGATTTCGTTCGTTTACTTTTGTGGGTTTTCAATCGACCGGTTGCTGATATGATTGGATTTGAAAAGACTTGGTTTTTGGATTCTGGGTTTTGTTTTTGGTCTTGTTTGTGCTTGTTGTGTTTTATCTCTGCAGCTGGAAATATAAAGGTTGTACCTTTTCCGAACAAACCCAAGATTATTACTTTGTTATTGGGTTTTTGTTCGTCTGTGTTGTTAACATTTGATGTCTGTTTGTTCTAGGCTGTCCTTTGTCGTTTGATTATGTGAATCACTTTTGATATCATCTGCTTCTGGAATTTGGAATGAGATTTTGGCTTTCGAGGTTTTCGGCCATCCATATTTGACCTTGTCAGTGGGTGAACCGATCTCTAAATTTTTACCAATAGGTTTGATAAGTCATTCTTTGATTATACAGATGATAATTCATTGTGTGCCATGTGTGTGGTCAGTTGTTTGTTCGAAAGCTTGCACCTTTCGATTGTACTGCGTTGTTGTGCTCTAAAGTTTCATGTTTTCAGCTGGTGGGTGTCTCAATTTATGTGAATTTGATTGCCTTGGAAGTGTTTCAGGAGCGGGTTTAGTTTTTCGATCATTCTTTGCTTTAGCTGTGGGAGTTGGTTTGGCTGGGGTTTTTTATATGTGGGAATGCTTGTGTTTGTATGAATTGAAGGATGCTTGCTTGTTTTACCTGATGTAGCTGCACATTCAGTCATTCACTCTTTTACCACAGCAACATGGTAATGAACATTTTATCTTGGTGTTCGCCTGCTTTCAGGCCAGGATAGCATGGGTGATTTTCCATTACCTTATCGCTAGTCTAAGCTTAGCGTGTGTCTTCCCGTTTGGTCAAGTAGGTGTTCTTGTGTCATTGCAAATACGGATACTAGTCTTCGATTCAACTGTCACCCGCTGTGCTCCCACAACACCTACCCAAGAGCTTAGAGTTAAAACATTTTGTTGAAGCATTAGTAATGGGTTAAAAAAAGTAAAATGAAGAAAGGCATTGCCAGTAGGCAATGCAACTCACACTCTAGCTTCTTCCTTCAGTTAGGCATTCAAGTTTTTTTCACACATGGAACGCATAAATATCCAAGAACTCTTTGACCGGTGTTGAAACTTTGCGCTTCTCTTACCTATAAAAGAGAAGAAAAAGTTTGTTGCTCTTACTTTTATAGCATAATTTTGCACCTATAATTACTTTAAAAATCTTCAAACTTCATAACCTTTCTTCTACTCTGTTTTGTCAGGTCTGCCAAAGTACAAATAACGTATTACTTATACTGAAGTTTTCTTCAAGTTCTTTACATTTCTTTTACAAGAAGATTCATATTAGCCCTAATGCAAGGGCAGAGGGGTACTATTGGTTCCTTGCCTGAATTCCTAGATTTTGACCATGGAAGTGCATCAAACGATGCTGCTCTAGATCAGCAAATTTTCTGGAATAGCACACGGAATCCTGCAGAAAGGATTCCGGACTATGTACAATCACCCGGTGATATGAATGTTGGGTTTGTGAATTCTATGGGACAGGAGCGACAACACTTGAGTAGATGGTGCCTAGGTGAACCTAGTTCTAGCAACTCACAGAGTGAGGCAAGTACTGATGAGCGGAAACCAGATCTTGGATGGTCATCTTCAGTGGATCCTTGTCTAGAAGCTGCTTCAAGAATAGAGGAGCGACACTACGAACCAACTAATAACCTTTCACTGGACAACAATGTGAATACTATTTTTACACAAAATTCCAGTTCTGATGCAATCCCACAGAATCTGAACTTGAATGCAGGTTTTGCGGGCCATGGTGGTGATAATAGTCAAGTAATGGAATGTCCTAACACATTCAAGTATAATGTTTCTGAAAATGAGCAAATTCGACCTCCTAGCAGTTCTAATTCCTTTATGCTTCCTTCTGGAAGTGCTGGATTTTTAATGGGAGAGAATGATGGCAGATCAGGTAGTTCATTGGAGGGTCGTCGTGTATCTTGTAAAAGAAAGGCCATGGAGGGAAATATAGGGCAGTCTTCTCTAAGTGGAAGTTGCAGTTACTTTCAGCATACAGACAGTGGTGGAAGGACTTCTGTTCCCACTCACTATAATGCAGTCAGCAGCCTAAGCATATCTACTCCATCAGAACAGGGGAATTCAAGACTTGGAGTAGTTGGGAGAGCACTTACTTCTGACAGCCTTCCTGATTCAAATGTTGGAAGAAGCTCAGAAAGCACTCATAGGAACTTCCGTGTGAGGATAAACCCTTCAAATCAGCAAAATTCTATACACTCTAATAGGTTCTTGACAGGGAGGGCTG
The DNA here is from genome assembly GCA_015708375.1 of Cydonia oblonga. Classification (NCBI taxonomy): domain Eukaryota; kingdom Viridiplantae; phylum Streptophyta; class Magnoliopsida; order Rosales; family Rosaceae; genus Cydonia; species Cydonia oblonga. The sequence goes on from JADOBS010301859.1 coordinate 2,879, forward strand.
CTAGGCATTCTAGTATTTCCTCTTCGAATCATTCACCAAGTCTTCTTCCAGTTGATCATAATATGGACCTGAGACCAGCACCAGCACTAGATAATATGAGTTCACAGAACCAGCAAGTTGTCATCCATGTTCCTGCTTTGCCGCAAAATGTGCAATCGTTGAGATGGAGTGGAGGGTCTAGCTCAAGAACTGGCAGCTTATCAAATTCTGTGGTTTATGGAGACAGAGATGCTCCACAGCCTCCACCACGTGAGGAAGGGAGCTCAAGAAGCAGGGCGAGACACATTTTGGATCATCCTATTTTCGTACCAGCAACTGAATTGAGAAATTCAGCTCGGCATCCTGCAGGTGCATCTAACAGAAATTTACCTGGTGGAAATGCAAGTATTCCTGGTAATGTTGCTTCAGCATCCCGGACTGGCACAAGTTCAGGTGTTAATCCAGCAGCTGCACCTACGTGGCTTCCTCCTCACAATTCTCATCCACAATTTCCTCGAAGATTATCTGAATATGTTCGCCGATCGTTATTTTCTGCTTCTGGTAGTGAGCCTGGGAGTCAGGGCACTAATTATTTGCCTCTGCATTCGGGTCCTGCATCATCGCCAGAGGTTGAGAGTTCATCTGGTACAGGTAACCAAGGTCATCATCGGTCTCACCCAAGGTCAGCATCTTGGATGGAGAGACATGGCGATGGTGGACTTGGACTTCCATATTCATTACGGACTTTGGCTGCTGCAGGCGGTGAAGGAAGTAGCAGGCTGGTATCTGAGGTGTGTTGTAGAACTCTCTCTCTGGCTGAGGTTTTTCTTTCAGAATATTTTTTTATCCCATTATTTAAAGCATTTTGATGAATATCAGGGAGAACCCACATTTGTGCGTAATCACCTATTGTTGCGATGCCATCAGATGTCTGAATATAATTATGACCACAACGATACGGGATATACAATCACTTTTTCCTTTTAGTCAATCATGAATGTTTAAAAATAAGATAAATTTTTCAGTCCCTTAAATCATTTATGTTTCTAACTCTTTATGTGATTTTGTCATCTTCAACTAGTTACATCATAATTCTTGTTATTCAAGTTTTCTGTTACTCTAATACTGCTAAGTTTATATTATTTTGCTAGTTATGGGAAACGAGATATTCATCTAAAACTTAAGAAGTTTTTCTTCTCTCTTTAGCAGATTTGCAATGTCCTGGGTCTCATGCGTAGGGGCGAGAGCTTGCGATTTGAGGTTAGAATTTTATTTGCTTATATTGAAACACCTCAGTATACTCACAGTTTTGAAAAAGAATTTGTCTTGATAAAGCCCAAATGCCCTATTCTCGACACGGGATTCTGGTTTTGGAAGTTCAAGGCATATATATCTTTTCCTTATATATTTGGGGACTCAATGTTTCTGTTTTCGTGTTAAAGAAATAAGAATATCATAACTAAAGGCTGTTAAAAGATGTGAGAATTTTCTTTTGGAATTGTGGTCTGACATTTTGCTTGTACTTCTTTGTGTCAGGATGTTATGATTCTTGATCAGTCGGTCCTTTTTGGGGTGGCTGATATTCACGACCGACATAGAGATATGCGACTTGATGTTGATAACATGTCTTATGAGGTAATTGATTCACCCAACCTCCCGCTTCCTCAAAAGATACATAACAGTCTGCTCCCCTATTGGTAGAAATGAGATTATTGAGACATAAAAATCTGATTATTGTAGGAATTATTGGCTCTGGAAGAGCGTATCGGAAATGTGAACACTGGATTAAGTGAAGAAACCATATCAAAGCGCTTGAAACATAAGAAGTATATTGCAGTAGGATCTTCGGCAGATACAGAGCCATGCTGTGTATGCCAGGTAATGACCGCATAATGCTCAATCTGTGTTACATTTTCATGTCTTTGCTTTGCTTGATTTATATATACTGTTAATATACAGGAGGAATACAATGGTGGAGAAGATCTTGGAACGCTCGAATGCGGACACGATTTCCACAGCGAATGCATAAAACAATGGCTGATGCACAAGAATTGGTGCCCCATCTGTAAAACTACAGCCCTGGCAACATGAGGTCGATGACGTCAAATGTTTTTGCAGGCTAGTTTTTCTTCAAATTAGGTAAAAGAGGGTTGCTTATGGAATCAGTCTGCCTACATATGGGCTCTCTGAGTCCCAATGCCTGGATGCTTTCACCTTTCCGTGTTGGTCGAGTTGAAGTTGGTCCAAAGCACTACTTCAAGCGCCGAGCAGAAAATTACTTTAATTATTTTTTATTTTATTTAAAACCAGGCCTCTTATTGGAGGCATCACATTTCGAAGTTGGAAAAGCAAAACTGGTACTGACTTTTCATTTTATCAATGAATGATTAGGCTTCTATGTTTTTTTTGTTATGGTTTGATCCTGTTTCTGCTGCAGATTCTTTGTTATACCTATAGATTTCATGATCTCGAATTCCTTTTCGGAGGGCTTGATAGAAAACGTAACTAGTTCTAGGATTTTTGTTTCTGTTTCGGCTTTCTTTGCAATTCCATGGTGCTGCAGCAGAGGATTGTTCAAGGCTTATTTGTTCAATCTATGCAATGCGGACATGTCTTGGATCTTAATCTTTACTACTTGGCTCCCATTTTGATATTTTTGCATAAAAAGGTAATTAGGCTCATCTTTTAGTCTTACGTGCAAACAACTAAGGGTTTGTTTGAGACTACTTTTAGGAATCACTTCTGCTTGCAAATGCTTTTGGTACAAGTGTTTTCAGTATTAGTGTCAAATTTTATTAACAATCCAAGTGTTTGAGACTATTTGTGTAGGAATCACTTATGCTCATTAGTGCTTTTAGTATAAACATGTCCAGTTTCATTACAAAACTGAGTGCTTCATGACAAAGTACTTGGAAGTGACACAGTAAATGCTTCAGAAAGCGCTTTTATGACTAAGAAGTGATTTTAAGGTTTTTTGCTAGACTTGGTTAGAAGCGCTATTAGTTGTCAGAAAGGAAAAGAGATCATCTCCGGATCTCTTTCACCAAGACTACCGGATCAAGTAATCCGAACTGTTGAAATTTGATCAAATGGCTCCTTTAAAAGTTATAATAACTTTAGCCATTGAATCAAATTTCAAGAGTCCGGATCACTCGATCCGGTGGCCTTGGTGGAAGAGATTCGGAGAGGATCTCTTTCCTTCAGAAAGTGCTTTAACCCTATAAGAAGCAATCTCAAACATGCCTTAATGTAGTCAAAGCGTAGTGGAAGTTTAGCTATGAACTAGGTTTGTTGGTTCCCTTGTAACTTGTTGGCTTTGCCGGTCCCTTTGTAATGATGAGCAGGTCTAGAATTAGATTGACATTCGGTTGGATTAACGTATCATACTCATCGCAAATCATAATGGAACTTCACATCAATCGAGCAAGACCTCGAAAAAACGCAATGCTTTAATCAAGTTCATGAATCAAGATGTCGATATCATTCACAATTTCACATGCTGATATAATCACATTGATGTTTGATCGTGGTCGGGAACCTTTGGATCCAATTAAATTGCAGAACAAGAAACGTGGGGAATGTTCTTGTGCCCTAGAATTTTCTACCTTCCTTTTTCCTTGTGAGTTTCTCTTAGGTCACTTTTTAGGGCGTGTGTTGGCAAACCCTAGTGAATTTTTCTTGTAAGGGAAAAGAGAGGAGGGATTTGAAATCGTGTGATGCAGAGATTGTAGGTAGCAGGCAAGAACACGCCACTGAAAAGGGAGGGAGCCTTGGGAGTTGCACCTTTTGGTGTCCCCTTATTAAATTCTACAGGCAAAGGTGACGTTTTTGGTTGGATAAGACGGTGGAGGAGTGCATGGTGTGTTTGACTTTAACCTATTTGGACGTTGAACAATGCACATATTCTAGGGTTTATTGCAAATTTGGCCCCTATATTTTTGGTGTATTTTCACTTTGATCTTTCAAATATTTTGCATCCTAAGTTAGGAGAGGTTTTTCAATATGTCTGGAACATGGATTCCAAGCACACTAAAAAAATCTTTCCCAAGTTAGTGGCTTCAATTATAGAAGTATTCACAAGTGGCCATTTACCACAGTGGTGGAAATGTGTTGAACCATTGCATGACGGTATGAGTTCAAACTCCGTTAGTAACTAATCTAACAAAATCTATCTTTTGACAAAAAAAATAAATTGTAGAAGTAGTCACGTTTAGAGGTGGGGTATATCGTCCAATTTAGACCAACTGATTAGGTTTAGTTCTATTTGTTTCATACTTGAAACAACATCGACTTACGAACCAAAGAGTTATTCATGTAGTTCGACTGCATATTTAAACAACTAATTAGTGGCTTAAAAGCTAATTGATCTATTCAGGGATCTTTACCCCCCTTATTTTTATAATTATGTTTCCTCGTGGTTTAATGTAATTGACACAATCGTCAATGATTGACAGTACTAAAAAATGCTCAAACTTGTAAATTAACTGTGGCATTACCCAACACACAAAAATCGCCCCTAGCACAAGACTAAACATGAATCATGCGTTTGATCACTTATGTTAATTTTTGTGATTAGGCCTCAATGTCATCCTTTTTAATTGAGATTTTAAAGTTTGAAAATCAAAGTGAAACAACTCAAAAAATTGTGCTTAACTATGACCCGATATGGTAAATAACAGAAAACAAGGGGCGACGGTCTGCAATACACATAAAATAATGGGAAACTCTACAAATTTGTAAAAAATAAACGGAAATTTCTGCGAATGATGACGTAAACATGTGACTCAGCATCTGACAATTAGCGCGGGAGAGTAATCAAATTGTGAGCTTTAAAGGTTTAAACCTTCTTTTAAAAGAGTTTTATGGAAATTGGCAATCACGGAAGCACAGCACAGAATAAGAAGAGAGAAAGACAGAGGAGAGAGAGAGGCAGAGCAGCGACGGCGCATTGGGAACGATGCTAACAACAAGCTGAAAACCTCACCGTCTCCGGCTGAGCAGCGGCGGCTCTGTGAAATTGTTTGATTTTTTCTCGGGTTCTGAAAGTTACGAATTTCAGCTATGGCGGATCTGTACGGATCAACGCCGGACTCGGAAGAAATCTCGAACATTATCAGCGAGCTCCTCCACGGTCACGGCTCCTCCGCTTCCTCAGCCTCTTCTAGCATGCCCTTTAAGCCCACTTACATGCACCTGCTGCATTCGTCAGTGCCGCTGCCACTCCAGGCGGCCACACCGTCAGAGGCCTTGATTCCGGAGGCCAGGCATGAGGATCATCGCCGGTTTGCTCAATTGGTGGACCGGTCTGGCTCGGACCAGCGAGTAGTGGGAGGAAATTCGAACTCTGCTGGTGTGTTGGAGTCGTCGTCCGGGTTCGGCTTCTCCGATTCCGGTGGCTACTTCACGGTGGAGGTGAAAGAAGGTATGGAGTCCGATGGGAGGAGGATTCCGTCTGAGAATGATCTCGGCGACTATAGCTGTGACAGTGAGGTACTTCCCATTTTTCTTCTTTTGAATTCTGTTTGGTTGCTGAGAAAATTAGGTGGAAATTTTGAAGGAACCACTAAAAAGAACAGAAAAAAAAAAGAGAACTTTTGTTTTGTTAATTCTGTTTGTTTCCGTTTGTTCAACCTTACTTGCGTTGAAATTTGAAATCTTTGTGGGTTTTGGTGGAATTAGAAGGGTATGGAGGAGGCGCCGGACGTGCAATTGAACTCAGCGCCTCCTCGGAGTTCATCGAAGAGGAGCAGAGCTGCCGACGTCCATAATATGTCGGAAAAGGTTGGATCTTTTTTCCTTGTGTGTGAAGGTTTTCGATTCGAGTATGTAGAAATTGGGATTTTGATTTCTGGGTTGTAAATTTGATTGGTTGACAGAGGAGGAGGAGTAGGATTAACGAAAAGATGAAAGCTTTGCTGAACCTGATTCCGAATTCTAACAAGGTACTCTTTTCCAAAAGTTTCTACAGCCTTTTGTGTGCTTTATTTTTCAAATAATCGTACTTGGCTTTTGTTCTTTTTTGTTTATAAGTAGACGAGGATTATGTGAGATTAGCTACTTAATAACACACGAGATTTGATCATGTGCTTTTGTTAGACGGATAAGGCTTCGATGCTGGATGAAGCAATCGAGTATTTGAAGCAGCTCCAGCTTCAGGTGCAGGTAAGATGGTTTTCACTGTTTTTGGAATATAATTCTGATGACATTAAGACCATTTGCTTTTGATATCCCTTCAAAGATTAGCCATCTTGAGTATTATTAATCTTCAGCTATGCACTTGATGGTCTGTTTGTCTAAATTCAAATTTAGAATGGATTATATTGAGTGCTATTGTTGCTGCTTGGTCCGGCAACAAGGTGTGGCACCATTAAGACTGGGCTCAGAAGCGGAACTGAGTAAACATGACTTATCAGAATTATAGAAATTGTTGAATAGTTTAGAAATTAACGAAATACTAAACTGCTCTTGGTGAAGCACTTATGTGAACCTGATTCATGCCAGAGTGAACAAGCCCGACTAAACTGTGCTGCAGTACTTCTTAACAAACAGCAAATTGCCCAACATTTGCTTTGGGGGAAGCATTTTAGACTTCAAAAAGTGTTAATCATAAAGTTTTGAGTAAAAAAGATCGATAGCCTATATAACGTGTCACAGGGTATGCATTGTTATTGTAGCATTGTTCTGGCATACTCGTTCAACAAACAAAAAGTGTTGCTTTGATTCATGGGAGAAGCCACTGAACTTAAATCTGACAAACAAATTTGGCTGCCTCGAAAGCTGTAGGACCTGCTTGTCTTTCATGCATGTTCTGGCGTTATATCAAGCATGCTGTTTTTCCGTGGCTTAGACATCTTTGTCTTTCAGTCTTACCATGTGGTTTAGGAATGAAGGTCATCATGCGCCAAACTCAGTTAACATTAACCTTGCAAGCTGAACATAGCGACACCTATGTTCTGTGGCGATACACCATTTTATTTTCGATACAAATCATCAAATCTAAGGAGGGCAAAATTGATTAATTGGAATGTAACAGTATTTGGGTGTTCTCTGAATGATTTATGGCGTTCTATCTGTTGCCTTTGAGAGGGACATCATGTGCCCCATGGCTAAAATAGGTTGTGAGACTTGTGTCTTGTGCATAACGCTGATGTACTTTTCGCTTCTGATTATACTTGCAGATGTTAACAATGAGAAATGGATTGAGTTTGCATCCAATGTGCTTGCCAGGAGTCATGCAGCCTATGCAGTTGCCTCATATGGGATTGAGCTTTGAAGAAGGAAGTAATAAATTTCCAAAATCCAGCAAAGGAATAAGCCCTTTTTACGGGAGTGGAGAGAACTCAATGCAATCTGCTTTCAATTTATCCGCCGGATACATGATCTCAAATCCGCCAATGGTCATACCCTCAGTTGCAAATGTCCCAACTTCAGAAGCCACATTTGATTTTGAACCATCGATTCAAGCTCACTACAGACCCTTCATTGTCCCCTCGTCCTCTAAGGTAACTCTAGCATGAATTGTGGAAGTAACTTATCAGAATTACGAGAACTAATGCAGATCATTTTCTTGCTCCGTGAAGGAACTCTTCAGTGAAGGTGAACCACAACCAAAAGTAGATACCATTCGGACAGGGAAAAACTCTTCATCGGACGTTGATGTATGACATTGCAGCCTGTTTTCATACAGTTCTTTTTCTTCAACCAAGCAAGAGACTATCATCGTCTTCGTTCATATACTTTGATTAGGTTATAAATTGTTAGTATTTTGCTAAGTGTAACAGGTTGACGCAATTGTCGGATTTCTACTGTTGATGCTTCTTAACTTGTATGAAAATACTTGGTACCAGTCTTGGTATTCTCCATTTATAAAGCCATGGTCTTTTTCTAGCTTTAGATTGATGGCTCAACTGCTGTAGTTCATGATCAAAATAAACGTTTCTAGTATGCACCGAGATCTTTGGCCGCATATCAGCACTTCATTCATTTTGTGTATGCTATATATCGGAGCATAGTAAAATTCTTGCCAAAGCAAATCTCAATTATATACAGTGACTTTGAAGTATTAACAGGAATGCCATTGAAACGAGGACAAGAGAGATGAACGTTTCCTTTGCCCCCGTTTCGGTTCAGAAGTTTCTTTTCTTTTGATACACATATCATAACGGCCGTTAAACGCATTTCACAATCAATTCACTCTCCAACTTCATTCAATTCACCAACATGCCATGATACACTTGGTTATTTTGGGGCCAAACAAAAGTGACCATGGTATGATAAACACACATTTAGAAGGTGACTTGCATGATCTAAGTTCAAATCGTTACATGAAAAGAAAAACCAAATTCATAATTGGAGCTTATTAGTTCTCGAACAAGCATTTGTTGTCAATATTTTATCAATAACATGTTGATATGATTGTTACAGATAAATCATACCTACATATCATCAATACATTTTCAATAATATCAAATAACTATGCATAATTTTTTTTTAAAACAAGGTAAAGGTTTGAAGAACAAGTTTTCTCTAAATCAATACTTTCTTTGAGGGAGATTTTGAACTTGAGTGCATAAAAGAGAGCATGTCTGAACTAACTAATGTAGCTACGTCCGCCTACTTATGCACGTTAAGAGTCTCATTTTCTTGGTCACCTAGTGGCAGAGGCGGATGCGTGTATGGACCTAAGTGGTCTTGGGACTACCCGGAAGTCCAAGGAAGTTCTTGTGAGAACCTCTGAGTACAACCCAACGGTCTGGGTAGGTGGTGGAAGAGAGAAGACCACCATGGCTGTGCAGATGTTGTGCAACATAAGTTTGGAATCAAGAAGGACCACCATGACTTTGATGTTCTTGGACCTTGTTTCCAATGAAAGAAGAAAGACTTTCTCTCTTCATTTCCCAGGTGACTAACTCCCCATTTTTTTTCTTTTTTTAATCGTTTTCAAAGCAAGTTGTGCCACCTATCATTTTAATTAAGAAAGGAATGGCGTATTATTCAACCCACACTTTTTACACCATATGTTTGACACCATTATTTCTTTTAAAATTCACTATAAATCTATACGACATCATGAAAATATTTTGTAAAATATTACAAACTCGTAAACACTTGAACTTTCATCTCATAGCATCAAATTCACTAAAATACTAAAGGAAAGCAAAAATTATGATAGTGTTTTTATGTTATATGTTAAATAATAAACCTAATTAAAATAGTATTTTTAAATTCTCAATACAAATGTAGTTTTTTTAATTGGAAATAGACACTTATTTATATGATATATAATAAATTTACTTAAATCCGCCTAGACCCTGTCTAAACGCATAGAAGCAATGCCCCAACCTGTCACCCGACTAGTATATAGTGTACCTTGATTATGACAACCTGATGTATAATCCTTGATCCGCGATTGCCTAATGACCAAGATTTACATACTGCTCCTGCGCTACGTTAAATATTTAAGAGTGAGGGATGGTGTGATTCGGGAAAAGAGATCGTCTCTGAATTTCTTCCACCAAAGTCATCAGATTAAGTGATCCAGACCTTTGAAATTTCATTCAACGGTCAAATTTTTTTTGTAGCTTTTAAGAAATCAAAATAGGTGGACTGTTAGATGAAATTTCAAAGACCCGAATCACTTGATCCGGTGACTTTGGTGGAAGTAATCCGGAGAGATCTCTTTCCGTGATTCGGTAATAAGAAGGCGGGTAAAGGCAATATGGGAGGGCCCCGAGGCTTAAGAAATCGTTTTCGAAAAACGGCATATAACGGCATTGGTCTTATGATTGTATTTTGTTGTGTACGTAGAGAGAGAGAGAGCGCCCATCCAAATAACGTCCTCAAAAGCCCGCCACCTTTCGTCGCCTTCCTCCTGTTTGTGAAAACGTCCCACTGAAGCTCTTAACCAAATCTTCTCTCTCTCTCTCTCTCTCTCTCTCTCTCTCTCTCTCTCTCTCTCTCTCTCTCTCTCTCTC
>JADOBS010301860.1:0-12832 GCA_015708375.1 Cydonia oblonga
CCATCAAGGTATCAAGCATCAAGGAATTCACAAATACATTTCTCTACTCCCAAATTGGAAGAGAATTCCCCAAATCCTTGAAGCTTTGAAACTCCAAAGCTCTCAAGCATCCAAAGTCCCAAGAATTCCGAATGATCGAGAAAGCTCTCTTCGTTCTTCGCCAAATCCTTGAGGCCCACCTTCAAGATCAAGCCCAAAGGCCCTTGAAGAAACTTCCACCCACCTTCAAGATCAAGCCCCAAAAGCCCTTGAAGAAACTTCTATCAAACTTCAAGATCAAGCCCCGAATGCTCTTGAAGAAACTTCTATCAACCTTCAAGATCAAGCCCAAAGGCCCTTGAAGAAACTTTTATCAAACTTCAAGATCAAGCCCCAACGACCCTTGAAGAAACTTCCATCAAACTTCAAGATCAAGCCCCAACGACCCTTGAAGAAACTTCCATCAAACTTCAAGATCAAGCCCCAACGACCCTTGAATAAACTTCCATCAAACTTCAAGATCAAGCCCCGAAGGCCCTTGAAGAAGCTCATAATCCCTCAACCTTCAAGATCAAGCCCTAAAGCCCTTGAAGATCCATTCATCATCGTTCTTCAAGATCAAGCCCAAAAGCCTTTGAAGATCTGTTCATCTATCAACCTTCAAGATCAAGCCCAAAACCCCTTGAAGAAATCTGTACAACCATTCTTCAAGGTCAAGCCCAAAAGCCCCTTGAAGACCTGTTCATCCAAGATCAAGCCTTCGACGGCCCTTGGATCAATCACCCATCCATAAATCAACACCTTACGAAGATCGAATCAGATGACCAAATTTGAGAGAGATTGTGACCCGCAAAATCATTAACACAAAAATATTATTTTGTACACGTCTTCTTGTTTCAGGAAATTCCGTGTTCACAAATTTGGCACGTCTGGTGGGACAAAGATCAAGAAATCCAAAGAAATCCAAAGATCAATGGCATCAAGCAAGGGACAAGCCGTTCTTACAACCATCGGCGCTACCTCACCAGAAGCCTATAAACATCAAGAAAAACGAGTATAAGTAGACCTACTTATGAATGAGAGAGAAATAGAAGTATAAAAATTTCCATACCTCAGCAAGACCTTGAGTAAGAAGATAAGGCACCGCTGTAGTCAATGTTGCATGAGAAGAATGGGTAGATTGACCTAAGCAGCAACTTGAGAAGCCCGCGGGCTAGTTACCTCTGAGACCACATGGATCTCAGAGACTATGGGCTCCCCGAAGGCTATTGCTGCTGGTTGATGAAACACCTGCACTGGGGATGGCTAGGAAAAACAAGATAGAAAATAAGTATAAATAAAAATGATGGTTGAAATAGAAGATTCAAGCTAAAGGTACTCATCGGATTGTTGTCGTCTTCCACAAAGTACAGCATCTCCCCAGTTGTCGAGTCAAACTAGGAAGTAGGAACCACTACCAAGGGATGAGAAGTTGAAAGAATAGAAGTAGATAGTAGAGTTTTGCCCGACTAAGGTTGCAGCTGCTCCAACTTTAGCCTACAAAAATGAAAGTCAGGTTTTAAAGCTCTAAAAGTGATAAAAATACAAGTTTAAAAGAGTGAAGAAGAGATATACCTTTGAAGATCTTGCCTGAGGAGGAGAAGCATGCGTCATTCGGGCTAGGGGTGAAGAAGCCTTGGGCGGAGAGATCATTTCTTCCTTTATGGCCTATTTCAGACAGTCAAGCAAAGAATTAATAATAATAAAAATTAAAAAAAAAAGGAGAGAGAAGGGAAAACTTTGAATGAGTAACTTGAGACACAGGCCATACCTCTAGTTCTTCAAGGGTGGTATCAAGAAGATCTTTGGCCTTCTGGTGTATCTCCGCACCCAATGGTTCTTCCCTCGATACAAAAGTGGGATTTTTTGTTACTTGAGGCCCTAGTGACAAGATAAAAAGAAATATCAGCTCACACTTCAAGAGAATTTAAAACTACAACTAAACAAGAAGAATGGAGAATAACTTACTGAAAGCCTTATGTTTCTTCCTGCCCACCTCAGCTAGAGAAACAGAAGACTTGGACGATTGAGCCAGAGTTCTTTTTTTCGTGGGGGTTGCCTGCGAACCTGGTATGTTGAGCTCGAGATCGCTCTTCGGGCTCGGACTCTGATGATTCCACCAATGTTGCCCTTGTCCACCGTGTTGCTTGAGTCCCCACCACGGGCTCAACCTCACCCTCTGAGTCTCCAAGTAACTTGGAGACATCTTCGCCATCTCCAACACCTTGCCTCGCCGCCTCAGCTACAGTTTCTTGGTGGACGAAGACATCTGCAGCCTCTTCATTTAACCCGACATCTACTTCTTCAGTGTTACCTTGGACTACAAGTTTAAAATAACCAAGGAAGTGATTAGAAGAGGGCAGGATGATAAAAATGTCATAACTACAAGATAGGAGAACTCGGGGTTACCTATTAGGAGAAGTTGGTTCTTCGAGTGAATCATCTCCTTTCAATTCTCAAGCTCGCCCGAGCTGGGATAGGATTTAATTGAGAGTTGCCTAAAGAGGCGGCTATGAGCTTCGCGTAAATCTCCTTCATACTTCTTGGTCCACTTGCTTCCCACCAAGAAGACAAGGATAAGGTGCATTAGTTTAGAGTCATGGGCTTTCGGGTAATCCTGCTCATAACTTTAAAGCTGCGTCGGGCAGCCCGAAATGTGGTTTCTTGTGGAGAGCAAAGACGGTAAGAGGTATTGCAATGTACGGAGTAAAAAAATGGAACATGAATGGCTTGCCTAAAGCCTAGCTACTTACTACAGAAGTTTGGATGATAAACTTCTAGCATGCACTCTTAGCGGTCGCTCCTTACTCTCCAAGCTAGGTCCCTTGGTTGAATGCAACTGATAAATTTATCTTTACAGAAGGCACTGGCATCCTCCCCGAAGGCATCTTGAAAAGCTTGGTCGAAGAACCAAGGGTATCTTCTTAGAACTGAAGCTCCTTACTCCAAGTATGCCCGAGTCCTGCAGACTCTGAAGAAATAAAGGCAAGAAAATGTATAGTGATTGGTGGGTGAAGCCTTAGCTAGAATTTAAGCAGGAGCAATGCCTTCTGGGAATTCTAGATTTCGTGCTTGAAGTTCAGGGAATTCTAGATTTGGTGCTTGAGTTTGCAGTTTCTAAGCTTCGTTTCGCTGCTTATCCAAAGGATGAAGAGGTGATTGCTGCTTATAACTAAGTGAACCACTTCAAGAAGGTCGTTGATGGGCTTAAACCCTAAGTGTTGAAATTCCAAAGGGCACTAAAGATCAATAAAAACCTAAAGAAAGAAGTGGATGAGCTGCAGCGCGTCCATGTTGGTCTACTCGAGGAGAATGAGCAGCTGAAGGGTGAAAAGTATGGGCTCGAAGTTTCGAGACCTTCTCTGTTTCTTCGGAAGACTTGCTTACTTTTACTTTTAAGGCTTTTTGAAAATTGGTGCCCAGGCTGGGGCAGCCGGGGGTGAAGGGCTAGATGATGCTGCTACTAAGAGAGTCGCGGCTGCTGAAGGTGTGGCGACCAAATAGTCACGGGATGTCCAAGTTGCTGTTGTAATACCTTGGAAATTTAAATATATGAATTATATATTCATAATTATGAATTGTGGAGAAAATCGGAAATGAATCGATTTATGGTTATGAAGAAATTAATTAAGAGCTTTTAAGTTTTGGTTTTCAGAAATTATTAAAATTTAAGTATTTTCGTGATTGAGATTTTATCTTAGTTTTTGAGAATTTATATTAAGTTATTAGAGTTTAGTTTTAAATTAAACTGCTTACAGAGTTTGAAGTTTGGAGAGTAATTATCTAAAATTTGTAAACCTTTCGAGGTCACAATTTATATTTTTGAATAGAGTTCGATCTCACGAACGCATAGGTGCAAACCGTTCGTGAAACGGAGTTAGAACGAAGAAGTTATTAACGTTTAAAGTCAATGATATTTTGGTAATTTTAAATTCATTTATAAGACTCCATAAATCTGGAGCAATATGTTGTGCCACGTGTGTGGCTGTGATGAGTGTAAAATAAATAACAGACGGCTGAGATTGAAAGAAAAGAATAGAAAGGAGGAAAAGGAAGAATGAATGAGAGGAATGGTGGCCAATGGGAGAAAGGAGGAAGGAGGGGATAAGAGAGAAGAGGGGTGCGGGGGATCCCTGACCCGTTAGTGGCAAACCAACCCGGTCGATTTTACTTGCCATTTTCGACGGGTTTTAGCCCATTTTCAGGCAAATTACACCAAAATAACACTTGGAAAAACCTCCATGGCCTTCCCTCTTCCTATTACACCCAAAAATCAAGGGTTTGGGACTTGAAATTGGGAGAATCCATACGGTGGGGGTGCGGTAGGTGTGTGTTCGAGACTATCAAATCCGAAGCTAACTACCTCCAACTCCATCACCATTAGATTCCCCTTGAGGCCTGGAACAAAGCCCAAGTAACTATAGGAACGGCGGAGCACCTGAGGTGATGGATCGAAGCCACCCAGTTCTAGGGTTTCTGGCGAGTTTAAAGAGAATTGGGGCTTTTCCCGGCCAAATTGGACTTGGCCGCAGGTATGAAAGTTGCTCCACTCATTGAGATCTACAACCCTGTAAAATTTGGTAATTTTTAAAAATAGTTAAATTTTCCGGCAAGTCATGGTGACCGACCGCCACCCGCGGCGATGCGTGCGGCGGCACGTGGCCAATGAGCCAACACTGCCATTTTATAAGAATTCTCATATCATAAATATGAATTTGATATCCAATTGTGGTGTTTTGATTACTTGACCCAATAATGGTTATTTTGGTTATTTGGTTGTGATATGTGAAATTGAAGAAATTGAAATGTGAACTACGAATGGCTTGATCCCTGTCTAGGGTACGTAGGCAGTCTAACAATGTTAGATGCAGCCTTAAAAATTTGTACAATAATTTTTGGAGTGGGAAGTGTTTTATAAAACGAAATGGTGACAAAGTGAGTAAATTGGTAAGTTTGGTGTTCAAACTTTAGTTATGAATCATGAATACAAAACATATAATTAAGAATCACGATAGGTGGTAATTAAATAGGTGGGAATTAAATAGGTGGAGAAATTCATTGTTGTGAATTTGTACTAAAGAAAGGAAATTGATAAACAATTTGAGTTTTTACCTTATGGTAATTTAATTAAAGGTTGGTCAGGAATTTAGTATAAAGGATTAGTGAGTTGAAAGAGATAAATCAAAATTAATGGTAGTCAACTAAACACGATTGAAAGAGATAAATCGAAATTTTGTCGAAAATCCGATTGAAATTTTCTAGGGTTTGGTTGGTATAACTTTGAGATTACATCATCTTTGTTCACCACCATGACTAAACCCGGCATTCTTCTCCAGCGAAACACACCCAGCACACGCTGGGGTGCTTGGTTCCAAAACCCGAGCCCTATTGGGCTCTATTACTCAGCCTATTTCATTTTTTCTTTTGGGCTCCTGGCCTGACCCCAAGCCACTGGGCTCGGCCCTCTACTGACATCTTGCTCCAGCCCGTTGGGCTTTGGAGCCTCCCCGGCCCAAGCCGTTTCTCCCGGCCCGTGTGTGCAAAAAAAAAATAGTAATTTGTTTTATTTTTTTGGGCTCGCCTGAAACGGCCCACATGAAATTTTTTAAAAACCTTTTTGGGTCTGCCTACAGCAGCCTAATCCTCCCCGTAGGCCTACAGCCTACACCCGAGACCCCTAGCCTAATTTTTGGGGCTTGGGCCACATGGACCATTTTTTAAGCCACATGTGGGCTTATATTTTTCTTTTGGGCCCCGAGATTTATTTGCCTAATTATTTTAGGCCCAATGGGTTTTATATTTTTTCACCCACATTTTACTTTGGCCCGAAGTCCAAATAATTAAATTCAATTATACTTATAGACCTAAAAGTTCTATTTTGCACATTCTTGTTGCATATTTTTGTATATATTTGCGTTTGCCTACAGAAATATAAGAACCTGAAGTTCATAATTATTTTGAAACCTGAAGTTTCTTACAAACATGCCTTGTTTGAAAACCTGAAGTTTTCACTTAAAAACATCACCTATGAAAACCCGAAGTTTTTTCATGCAAAATTAAACCAATACATGTCTATTAGAACCTGTATGTTCTACTCCTATGTGAATGGATTGATGTTTTCTCCATTACACTAACCACATCTTGTCCATCTACTTTGTGATAGAAACATGTCGAATTTGAACAAACTCAACTTCACTGCTTTGGAGGTCTCCAGAAGGAACTACCTCAAGTGAGTCCAAGATGTGAAGCTTCACCTCACTGCAAAGAATTTGCATCCTGCCATTGAAGAAGAGACGGACAACCCTGTTGGTGAAGCTGAAAAAGCTAATGTTATGATCTTCATTCGAAGACATATCCATGACACCTTGCAAACTGAATATCTTGCTGATGAGGTTCCACGTGCACTATGGGTTGCTTTGGCTAATTGTTTTGATCACCAAAAGAACATATTCTTGCCTGAAGCAAGACATGACTGGCAGCATTTATGCTTCCAAGACTTTAAGTCTGTGAATGAATATAATTCTGAAGTTTGTCGAATCCGATCACCTCTCAAGTTTTGTAACAAAACTTTGACCGAAGAGGATCCCCTAGAGAAGACGTAATATTGTCTAGCAGTAACAAATATAGAGCTCAAAAGTTCACTAAGTTCTTGGGTTAGATCTCTGTTTTACTTCTCGCTGAAAAGCAGAACCAACTCTTGATGAAGAATCATCAAGCTCAACCTACTTGGGCGACTGTTGTGCCTAAAGCACATTATAGCACAAACCAACACCCAAAACACCAAAAGAGGTGTGTTAGGGCCGGCAAGAAGCCATCCCACCAAGGTCAACAGAGTCAAGGCCCATCCAAGGGAGGAAACAAAGCCCAGAAGCACTCAAACCTCGCTCCCAAGGCCCCGAACTTCAAGAATAAGGGAAAAGCACCTTAAATTATGGATGCGGACATGTGCTACCACTGTGATTCAAAGGACCATTGGTCCCGTGTTTGTCAAGCTCCCAAGAAGGTTGTAGATGAATACCAATCTCGTCGTAAAAAGTTTGAATCAAACTTCGTGCAAGTGGACGAACCGGAAACTACAAAGATGGAGGTTTCTGACTTTCAAAAGGATACCACCCCTATGGAAGATTAGAATCGTAGACATAGACTTATTTTTAGTTAAAATAAGACAATGAGGCCGAATTCCACCTAGTGGCCGAACCCCCATTCGTTTTTTGGTTGATTTTTGAACAATTTTCCTTTATGTTTGGATTATTTGTTGGTGATTTGTTTTTTGGATATTAAGTTTTAATTACTTACCATCCTTGAGTAAATGAAATTATTTTGAATTGATATTTGTTTTTACGAACTTTTATGCATGTGACCGATTCAAATTAATTTTTCATTCTAGGTATGACTAGTGGGGAAGTTAGTTGTCTGGTAAATAGTGCAACCACGCACATAGTTTTGCATGAATGCATCTATTTCACTAACTTCATACCTAAGAATGCACCTCTACCAACCCTCTTAGGCCCATCCAATCTGATAAAAGGATCCAGTAAGGCACGTATAATGTTGTCCAATGGTACAATCTTGACCATTGCTGAGGCACTCTATTCTTCACGTTCCGGAAGAATGTTGTTGAGTTTCAAGGACATTAGAGATAACAATTACCACGCTGAAACCCACGTAGAAAACGGAGTTGAATTTATGTGCATAACTTCCTACGAATATGGCCAGAAGCGTATTCTAGAGAAGATAGAGCGTATCCTGAATGACCTGAATACTACGACCATACGCCCCATAGAATGCCACTATGTGGCTGGCCCTACTACTGGGATCACACACGAAATTACACTTTGGCATGATTATTTGGGACATCCTAGACAAATAGCGATGCGTCGTATCCTTAAATCTTCACATGGGCATCCATTAACCTGAAGCTTAGGTTCGATCCAAGGAATCACATGTCAAACATGTTCAATGGGAAAGCTTATTACTAAGCCTTCTTATGACAAGATTCTTTCGAATCCTCCTTTTTTCTTACAACGGATTAAAGGGGACATTTGTGGACCGATTCACCTTCCATGCGGACCATTTAGATACTTTATGGTTTTGGTTAACGCTTCCACACATTGATCACACGTGTGCTTGTTGTCCATAAGGAATGCTGCATTCTCCAAACTATTGGCTCAGGTTATCAAGCTCAGGGCTCACAACCCTGAATATTCGATCAAATATATTCGATTGGATAATGATGGAGACTTCACATCTAAAACTTTTGATGACTATTACATGTCGGTTGGGGTTGAAGTTGAACATCTTGTACCCCATGTTCACACCCAGAATGATCTAGCAAAGGCTTTCATTAAGCGCTTACAAATGATTGCTCGATCTATGGTCATACGTACTAAGCTCCCGATTGCTGCTTAGGGCCATACAATATTGCACACAGCAAAGTTGGTCAGCCTGAGGCCTGTTATGACACAACCATTTAGTGCCCTTCAGTTGGTTACCAGATACGAACCAGAAATATCGCATCTGCACGTTTTTTGTTTTGCGGTATATGTGCCGATCTCGTCGTCCTTACGTACAAAAATAGGGCCTCAGCGAAGGATGGGAATCTGTGTCGAATATGATTCTCCTTTGATTATTTGTTACTTAGAACCTTTGACAGACGATCTGTTTACCACCCATTTCGTGAATTGTCACTTCTATGAGACAGTCTTCCCGTCGTTAAGGGGAGATAAGTACCTCAACATTTCTGAAGAACGACGCGAATTATCGTGGACGACTTCCACTTTGTCTCATTTAGATCCTCGCACTCCTCAATCTGAAACTGAAGTGCATCGCATATTAGATCTCTAGAGCATAGCTTAGAGCATGCCAGATGCTTTCACCGATCTAGCACGTGTGACAAGATCACATATTCCGGCTACAAATATGCCTGCAAAGATGGATGTACCAAATGTACGACGGACTGCCCTCCTAGAAGCTTGAGACGCCAATATTGGTGATCCACGTACATAAGCGGCTAGCCAATCATCTACCTCTACACAAAAGCGTGGTAGACCTCTTGGTTCAAAGGATTCACACCCCAAAAGAGGAAACCCACGACACAAGGTTCCGAAGAGCCTACCGTGAATCCGACTATCGCTTACTCATTATATCCAACTCATGAGGAAATTCTAGATTACGAAAGCGTCCTTGAAAAGACGAATCCTCCTCCTGAGAATCGTGAGATTTCGGTCTATTATGCTAGCTTATATGATGTATGGTGTAGAAATAAGATGATTGTCGATGATGCATTAGCATTTGCAATAGCTACTGAAATCATGTTGAGCGATGACATTGAACCGCGTTCCGTTGATGAATGTCAACGTAGAACTGATTGGTCAAATTGGAAACAAGCAATCCAAGTTGAACTCGATCGCTTGCAAAACGTAAGGTGTTTGGACCCGTAGCTCATACTCTTCCACATGTGAAGCCCGTTGGTTACAAACGGGTTTTCGTTCAGAAGCGTAATGAGAAAAATGAAATTGTGTGTTACAAAACTCATCTTGTTACACAAGGCTTCTCACAACACCTCGTGATTGACTATGATGAAACTTATTCACCTGTTATGGATGTGATTAATTTTCGCTACCTTATCAATTTGGTAGTTTCCGAAAGATTGGATATGTAGCTGATGGACGTAGTAACCACGTATAAAAGTTCCTGAATGACTTACATTGACTGGTTCAAATATTTCCAAACCCCAGAACACACTTTCAATTCGGCTAAGGCGTTCATTCTATGGTTTGAAACAATCCGGAAAAATGTGGTATAACCGTCTGAGTGAGTATTTAACTAGTCAGGGATATATGAACAACAAACTATGTCCTTTTGTGTTCATTAAGAAGTCACATTCCGGATTTGCGATTGTTATAGTATATGTCGATGACATGAATCTTATCAAAACTCCTGAAGAGCTTGAGAGAACTGCTGCACACCTGAAGTCGTTATTTGAGATGAAAGATCAAGGTAAAACTCGATATTGTCTCAGTCTCGAGATAGAGCATTGTTAGGATGGAATCCTAGTACATCAATCGAACTACACTGAGAAGATTTTGCACTGCTTTAATGAGGATAAAGCGAAGCCTTCGAGTACTCCTGTGGTCATTCGATCGCTAGATACAAAACGAGATCCCTTCCGTCCGAATGAGGATGATGAAGAGATTTTGGAGCCTGAAGTTCCTTATCTAAGTGCGATATGCACTTTATTGTACTTAGCTTAATGCACTAAACCCGACATCTTCTTCGCTGTTAATCTTTTGCCAAGATACAGTAATGCACTTACATGTAGACACTAGACTGGCATGAAAGACATCTTCGTTACCTTAAGGGTACTATGGATTTAGGCTTGTTCTATCCCTATGGATCCTCGAGTGATGCCGCATCCTATGCTTCTCGAATCAATTCATGCCTTGTTGGTTATGTCGACACATGATACTTATCTGATCCGCACAAGGCGCGTTCTTAAACGGGTTATGTCTCTTTACCGTTGGAGGCACTACAATATCTTGGAAGTCAACTAAATAGACCATAGTTTCCACTTCGTCTAATCATGCTAAAATTTTCGCCTTACATGAAGCAACTCGAGAATATTTTTAGTTAAGAGCAGTCGTGGGCCATATTTGAAGCAACTATGGATTTAGACTTGTTCTATCCCTATGGATCCTCGAGTGATGCCGCATCCTATGCTTCTCGTGTCAATTCTTGCCTTGTTGGTTATGTCGACGCATGATACTTATCTGATCCGCACAAGGCGCGTTCTTAAACGGGTTATGTCTCTTTACCGTTGGAGGCACCACAATATCTTGGAAGTCAACTAAAGAGACCTTAATTTCCACTTCATCTAATCATGCTAAAATTTTCGCCTTACATGAAGCAACTCGGGAATGTTTTTAGTTGAGAACAGTCGTGGGCCATATTCGAAGCTCCTACGATCTTTATCCCGACGTTGATGTCCCGACGACAATCTTTGAAGACAACGCAACATGTATCAAACAGCTCAAGAAGGGTTACATCAAAGGAGACAACACCAAGCACATTGCGCCGAAGTTCTTCTTTCCACATTAACAACAAGAGCATCAGAAGATTGAAGTCACGCAAATACGTTCACAAGACAATCTGGCCGACCTCTTCACCAAATCACTACCAAAGACGACATTTCAGAAGCTTGTTCATGGAATTGGTATGCGTAAACTTTCTGAGTTGTAACTTTGCTATTTCTCTTTGGAATTGTGTCAAACTCAGGGAGAGTATCCTGAAGATACTTGCTCAATCTTAATGTACTTTTTTTCCCTACGATTAGGAGCATTTTTCCCACTTGGGTTTTTGCTACCTAACTAGATTTTAACGAGGCACCCACTTTGGATTGGTCATATCCTTGATGACGTCTCGTAGATGTTTCTTTTGACTTTGCATTTCTCACATATTTTTCCTTAGACTATGGATTTTGTCCCTACTCTGGTTTTTGCCATAGCCTTAGGGTTTTTTAGTGAGACTTACTACTTATGCAAGTTCCTACCTTATTGAGAATAACTGTTGTTCCTTAGAAACAGTGCCAACGAGTCGACTTCCTCAACTTCTGCATGATGCTGAATCTACCTTGAGTATTTACACACTCAAGGGGAAGTGTTGTAAACATTCCTAGTTTATGTGTGATTGTGTAAATCCTAGATTAGATTTGATTCTAGTTATCATTTCCTATTGTATCTTGTATTCCTTGGGGATGAAGGAATATCTTCTCTTCTTTTACTACTATAAATAAAGGCACAATATAGGAGAGATAACAAAACACATTCCCCTACAATTCTACAAACACATCTCACTCAATCTCTCTTCTCCTTGTCGCCGGTCACCATAACCTTGTCAGATAAAATAGACCACAACAATATTCACAACTTTTTCAGCTATATATAAAGCCCATGCTCTTTCTACCTTTAAATTTAACTCTGTTCTCAAACCTCTAACACGTGAGCCAAACGGGCCAAACGTTATTTTTTGTTTTTGGGAAACAATGTTATTTGAATGAAGAGCCATGCAACATTTAGTGTTTCTTGTGCGGAAGACAGCAAGCACTAGGCATTACCCCACCCAAAAATAACACTAGACGTAGTGTTTTTAAAATGATTAAAAACACTTTTGGAAAAAATGTTTTTGGGTTTCAATCAAGTGTTTTCTACAAGAAACACCAGTTATGTGTTTCCTTTAGGAAACATTTTAAGTGTTTTTTTTTCAGAATTTACTTATGTTTCTACTAAGAATTGTTTCTAAAAATATTTTCATCAAAAACGTTTTTAGTCATTTTAAAAGCTCATCCAAACGAGCTGGTAGAGTAACTTACATACAACGATTTTACTGTCACTATGGTGTCCTAGTCCAATAACCTATTGCCATGGAAAAAAAAAATTATACATGATAATACATTATTGGATCAGAATGCTATGAAACAGCAAACTAGTTCCATGTGAATCACTCACAACTAAAAGGAAAAATGAATATTTCTATTTTGTATGCTGATGCGTTTGTAATTATTAAAATGTATCGTTGATGTTTCTCATTTTATATTTCAAGAAAACTAATGAAAATGACTTGAAAATTTTGAGTTTTAACGATAAGTACAAAATAAAGGGTAAAGTGAATAGTATCATGATTGACTTTTTAGTGTAAAAATGTAATTTTTCGTTAAAATAAACAGTACCAGATGTTTTTAGTTAAAATTTCATTTTATTTAATTAGTGAAATATTTTTTTGGTTGAAAAAAAAAAAAAAAAAAAAAAGGCAGAATGGC
>JADOBS010301861.1:0-12836 GCA_015708375.1 Cydonia oblonga
TCAATATATGTACTATTTATTTTATCATTATCGTTAAAATTCAATTTTTAAACCCTTCTCATTATTTTTATTTTTTTAATTAATCCTTCTCTATCTTAATAGTTTAACAATTCCAACTCTTCTAGTGATCCTTCTCTATCTTGAAGGTGATGCTCCAATATGCATTTTTAAGTGAGTTAGTCTCGTCTTATGTTTCACATCCCCGCGACATTCACTAAACACGAGGGATTAAAACGCGGACCGATGAGATTTGTCTTAGTATAAACCCCCACTAATTACAATTATCTCTTAAGTATTTGTAGGGAGGCCAACCAAATTGCATGGAACTCAATGATTATCCCACTAATTCACCGTCCAACACTAAAAGCATGCCTTTTTTGCACATTCATTGAAAGCGTGGGTAATGTGATCATGTGATTTCATCCTTATTAAAATTTTAAAACCAATCTCAAAGTGTTTGTTTATTGATTTCTCCAAGAAATTGCAAATGAATTACTAAAATAAAAGAAAGGAGAACTATTACTAGTTGTACTCCAAAAGTTGATGTGCATTCTTCATAAGGATTTTTTTTGGGGATTCAAAGTTTAGAGGGGAAATTTGGAAAAGTAATCATAATTTAGATCTTATATTGAATTATAGCCATCATTTTAGTTTTATGATAATTCTAACCAAAACTTGATGTAAAAGTACTAATATACCTTTAATGACAAAAAAAAATTCACACTGTTCTTAACCATGAAAAAATAACAATTAATTGAGATCTTGAAGCATAAAAAATGTAGCCTCTTGAATACTATACTACACAGTACCCCTACTCTTGAACCCCTCCATTTCCTACACTTTTTTTTAATTAGTAGATATAGATATTCAAATGTAATTAGAGAACATAAAAAATGAAGATAACCTAATAAACTAAACATAAAACCATAAGAAATCAGCAAAGGGTGCTCTTTTGGTTTAAGGTGAGAAACCAAATGGTTGCGAGAGAGTTTAAAGGAGGTTTTGTTTTTGTTGTGAGAAACCCTAATATTAAGGGTATATTAGTACTTTTATATCAAGCTTTGGTTAGAATTATCATAAAACTAAAATGGTGGCTATAATTCTATATAAGGTCTAAAATATGATTATTTTTCTAAATTTCCCAAGTTAGTGTACAAATAAATTTTTGGAGGTCTATAAATAGAAAAAATGTTATCATTGTATGAATAAATTATGGTCGTTGATATATCAATGCATCAATAAGTGCATTTTTGCTCACCACTATCAAATGATGATAATACTCTCCACCATCAAGTGATAATAATGGCATAATGCTCATTATCCTATTTATCTCAAAATTTGAATTCAACTAACATTTATAAAATAGGATAATGAGTATCATCCATCATGGGTAAAGAGCAAAAATATTCACGCATCAGTGGAGAGAGACTTAAAATGTATGAATAATTAAGAATTGACCACGTATAGGTGATTGGTTGTAAAAGAATTTTGAATGTATAATAAATATAATTTAGAAACAATTATTGACACTGTAAAAATATAATTTGTACTTTTTATAAATATATTTTTTTCGCTCTTTTAGAAAAGTATGAATAACGATAGGAAAATGTACAAACTTTGAGAATAGTATACATGCAGTGGGTCTCGATAAAAACCTTACTTCGAATTTTAACCCGAATTAAAAAAAAAAAAATGTTTCGCACCAAATAAATTAGAAATTACCATCCTCTAAGAGAAGATCCACACAATTATGTTAAAGGGTTCCTCAAACTAATAAATATGATTACGGCAGTTCAGGCTCATCCTTGTTAATCTATAGGCCACTCTATTCTTCTCCCTTCAGCTTGAAATTAATCTTGCAATGGGGCAAAAGAATAAATATTCCCAAATTCTTGTATGAAAAAAAGGCAAAACTAATGTAAAAAAATAAAAAATAAATTGCTCATCTTCATCTCAAATGTTATCAAATATCGCCCATTAACTGTCCCTTCTCTCCCTCGTGAGAGATTTTCTTTCTATCTGCGAGTCCCTTCCTATCAGTTGTGTGAGTGTACCCAATCTCGACAAATTCCAAAGCCACCGTCCTTAGTTATGGCTGGAGGCGGTGGCAGTCCCTTCCTCCTGCCCTTTGTCTCCTATTTTCTTCCCTGATTTTGCTTTTTCCCCTGCTTCCCACCCTGATTTGATTTGTCCCTCACACCACAAAGACGTTCGTCATCTTCGACCATCTCCATTTCGATATGCAGTCACTGTTTACTGCGATTTGTTGCAGCTCATCGGGAGAGTGTGAAGAGCTCTGATGTTCTCACTGGCTCGAGTGTTCACAACACTACCACTTTCTCTTTGGTTGCTACCTTTGTCGGCAGCGTTGCTCGGGTATTGCCACAGGCTTCTTCCACTTTGTGACTGGTTTTTTCCTTTGTGGCTCCGTTCGAAAAGTTGCTTGCGTGCGATTGGAGAGGCGCTCATCGGTTGGAGGTGTGAAAACTTGCAGATCGTGTTGGTTCACTATAGCAGAGGCGGTGGAAGCAGAAGGCTAGGGTTTCTTTTGCTAGTTTCTTGTTTGGGCCTGAATTCTTTGTTGGGCTCTTTTTTGTTTAACTTTGTTGGTCCAATTTTGCTTGTACTTATTTGACTTTGGACTTTTGTTGTGTACACTTGGGTTGTTGGTAATGGAAATGTTTACCTTGTACCCAAAAGAAAAAATCAAATAACATTAATTTATGGAATGAGTAAAGCTTAAGAGACCACGTATTTATATTAGATTGGTTGGTATAACATCTCATGTGGTAAATGATAAAGGACAATTAATCTTAATAAGATAAATTTATTCATTAACAAGACATGTACACATTATTAACTACACTTATAGAGGACACAAATATATTACAAAAAAATATGTTATCTATATTATTTTCCGTTATAAAATAGATGAAAATGATAAAGGACGACCCTATCACACATTCAACTTACGTTGCATTGAATTCGTCGTAATAATGGAAAAGGATCTGATTCGGATCTCTTTCATCAAAGGCTCAGGATCAAATGATTCGGGTCATTGAAATTTTGATCAAACGGTTACAAATAATAAATCTTTTAAAAATTATAATAATTATAACCGTTCAATTAAATTTTAACTATTTAGATCACTTGATCCTAGATATTTGATATAAAGAAATCCGGACCGAATCCTCTTCCGTAATCATGGATACTTTCCCTCATTATTATGAAAGAAAATCAAATATTGGGTTTAATCTCCTTTGATAGATGAGATCGCTTTGAGCGAAATTAATTGTTCAATGTTTTGGAACCCGAGGTAAACGTTTCCACTCGAAAGCAAAGAAAATCTTTTGAAAATAAAAAATAAAAAACTTTCGTCCTCAAAGTCGACCGACTAGACAAGATCATGAAGATCTCGAGGAGGTGCAAACTGGGAGCCACCTACGTCGCCACGCGTAAGCCATCGGAGGCCTTCGCTGTCAGAGGAGGACAAAGAGGGTCACCGCCACCTCGAGAACCCCAAGCCACCAACCACGTGCTAACCCGACGGAGCTCTCACGTGCCGTCCGTACAGATTTTGTTGTCTGCAAATTACACGTAACCCTCCCCGGAGTATTTACAAACCACCTGTTTTTCAGGAGGGGGGTCCCACTGCTATTACATTTTTCGCCACCTCTCGATGCTTTTCTTTATCCGCGAGATTTTGACCCGTAAGGTTGAAGATAGAATATAGACCCGAAATCTGCGGGTGGGTTTTGTATTCCGGGTGGTGGCATAATTATCCAAACCAGGGCCGTCGTCCGTGAGTATTCATAAAGCCAAGTCTCTCACGGGAATATATGCGCAATTGATTTCTATACAGTTCTACACAATTTCGATCCTCGTGTTTATCTTTTGTTTATTTTTTCTCGCTTTGTTATATTCAAAATCATTAACAAACATAAGTATGCATAAAAAATTTGTCTGAAATTACAAGTATAGAGATTAAATACATGGCTATTTAAATTACTCTTACACAACTTAGAACTTGAAACTCGTTATTTTTCTTTTTCTTTTTTCGGTATGAATAGTACTATTCAGCAATTTGGTTTGGAAAACTAGTTGTTCAATATACAGATAGTATACGTATTATTTCTTTCAAAACATGTTAAAGTGCTTGAATGTAAAGATTGTTCTTTTGTGAACGAACAGTCACAAATTTAAGTCGTAGAAACAGTTGCTATAATAAAGTTGCATACGATAAACGTCATTTTTTTTCCTTTCGACCTTTGCAAGTGAAATATCTTATTAGTTTGAGATCATCTTTTTTGTTTGGGTTAAATGGTACAAAAGGCAATATTCACATAATACCTAATCGAAATTGGTAGAAGAAAAAAAAATGTGTTGGATTAACTCTTACTTTACATTGTATTTGTCAATCCGAATTTATCTTCTTTCATATTCTTAATAGGTTTCGGAGCAGTGAACTAATACAAGAAAGTCAAAATCAAAGTGGTTGAAATGTTGTTGCATGATTTCATTGCCCCAGAGCAATATTACTATGCTTGATCTTATCTTCCTATTTGTTTAATCATGAAGCATATCCTCCGTTAATTTGTGCATGCTTTTTCATTTAAAAACACTTATTTAGTATTAGTATATTAATTAAACAATTAAAAATTAAATCAAATCAAGGTGAAACTGTGTACAACAGTTGCACACCGATTTGTAAGATTAATTATTTGATTGTATAATATAGCACACAAATATTTGTTCTTTTTATCTTTATATATAAAATTAAGGACTCAATGAACAGTATTTTTGGTGTTACAAGCTTCATACAAAATTAATTAGACAAAAATGCCCTTCAAACAAAAAACTTCAAAAGCAATTCAAAATAATGCATCAAATGTGGTAGGGGCATTTTCGTCATTTAAAAAAATTAAATTTTTTATTTTGTTTTTTTTTTAAATAATCAAAATAATTAGTACCTCACAATAAGTTAGTAATAATGTAATTCAATCCGTTTTTCATTAAATATTATTTTCCCTATTTTTTTATCACATTCAAAACATCTTAAGAGGCGTGTAATGTAGGTTATAAAAATGATCTTTCGCACGCGGATAATAATGTGATTAAATTAGTTGTTAAATGATTATTTATTTTTTTGAACAAACGATATTATCTACACTAAGGGGGGAGGGTGAACTTAGCCTCGTAATGGGCTAGCAATAATGTGATTTAATTAGTTGTTTATTAAATATTGTTTTCTCTATTTTTAATATAAATTCAATAGAGATCGATTTTATCATGTGAATTCAACTGCTTTGCTTGGTTTATTAGGAGTTTCTTCTAGCATGATTTAAGATTATTCATTTACTTCAAATATTTAACTTTTCTTTTGTCAATTTACGCATATAAATACGTTTAAAACATGTAAGTCGAGCATAACACGTCGTGATTCAATAAATGCATTATGCACTTGCGTGAGCGCGTTCATGAAGGCTGGTACAAGTCTTTTCGAAGGACGAGAACAAGTTGAAGTAGACAATTTGTCATTTTCAAAAAATTAATAGCAAACTCGTCATCAAGCGTGATTAAACTTAAACTTTTCAACTGATAAGTGAGTTTGATATATCGTAATGAGAATGCTAAGGAAATTCTTTCAAAGTGAAACTTTATATGGAATATTTCTCTCAACTAAACGTTAATTGTTATGCTAATACTCTAAAACGTTATACAAAAAAAAAAGGGAAATTAGGTTCACGTTCTTCTTTTTGTTACTACATTGATTAAAATCCTATTAATTTTCAATTTTTGATCAAGATCCTTAGGTATTAATAACATCATTAATTATTTGAATAATAAAATATTTTTTATTTTTAAATATATTCATTTAGTGTTAACAATGTTACAATTAGTATATTTATATTTATGGAAAATTTTTTTATCATGTATTTTTATTTTTAGTTTGTACCTATTTTTAATTTGCAAATATTTTTTAATTTGTACCAATTTTCTTCTCATTTTTTATCTGTACCCATATATTAGTTTCTTTTTGTGCCCATATTTTTTAAAGTTTTATTTGTATTTGTACCCATGTATATACCGTCACATAACATTGTATATTTAATCAATGATAGAAAAAATACATATGATATATTTATGTTTTATGCCTAAACCTTGTATCATATATTTATATTTTTAGTTTGTACCCACTTTTAAAAATTTATAGTATTTTCTTTTTAGTTTTATTTTGTACCCAATTATTAATTTCTTTTAGCGCTTATATTTTTTTTAAAGTCATTGTACTCATAATTTTTTAATCTTTTATCTATACCCTAATTTATTTATAATGTACTCATTATTCTTTATTAATGCACCACTTTGTTATATGTGAAATGTATTAATTTTTTTGTAAAATGTACCAATTTTTTTTAACATTATGGATACATTCTTTTGCCATTTATTATTTCTTATTTTTACATAGTTTTTATCCATTTATTCAATCAAAATGTTTGAATTATTGTAACCGTTTCTTATAGTATTATAATGAGAGATTTTAAATTTATAGGATTATAAATCTCATAAATATCAAACAATTAATGTCAAAACTATAAAAATTCAAATATTAATAGTAATATAATGAGGTGTACAAAGTCAAGGGATTTTGATCAAACTTTGAATACTATTAAGGTTTTAATCAAAGAATGTTAAGGATTAGAGACCGCATTCAAAGTATAAAAAAAATAAAAGTAAATTTCCTGCCAATTGTTTAAGAGTTTTAAAATATTATTAATTTTGTTAAACCATTGGTTTTCCCACAGAAATTGCAGTAGATATATTACAAGAGTCACCACGGTTAGATCCGACCCCCCCTATGTGACTTTGTGGCCTACTTGGCCTTAACCCTCTCTCTCTCTCTCAAAACCCGTTTATATATAAGAGCGGCTCAGCTACTATCTACCCTCGCATTCGAAGAAACTCCCAAGTCTGAAAGGTCCAAACTTCAAAAACCCCACGCGAGAAATGATGCTCGGAGAACCGACTCGACTCCATCCGACTATCCAAGTCCCTCCCTGGGACTCATTTGACGATCATACCCCCACCTCACCCTTCCCCATCCCCATTCACTCCGTTAACTCTAACGGCAATGCCTCCAACGGAGGAGACTTCTCCCCGCTTTCTCCAGTGTTCCTCGACTCCCTCGCCGCCCTCCACCGTTACCTCCCGTCGAACGAGTCCGACTCGCTAGCGGAGGACCCGGACATGCCCATGAACCCCATCTCCTGTGACAATTTCCGGATGTTCGAGTTCAAGGTCCGGAGGTGCGCGCGCGGAAGGTCCCACGACTGGACCGACTGTCCGTACGCCCACCCGGGTGAGAAGGCCCGGCGTCGCGACCCGAGAAAGTTCCACTACTCCGGTGCTGCATGTCCTGACTTCCGCAAGGGCCACTGCCCCAAGGGTGACTCGTGCGAGCTCGCTCACGGTGTTTTCGAGTGCTGGCTTCACCCGGCTAGGTACCGGACCCAGCCATGCAAGGACGGGTTGGGTTGCAACCGCCGGGTCTGTTTCTTTGCCCACACGCCCGAACAGCTTCGGGTCCTTCCCGGGCAGAGCCCGAGCCCGAGAACCCAAGGGTCGGGAGGTTTCGACTCATATCCATTTGGTTCGCCCCCCACCTCGATCCTGATGTCCCCTCCATTATCTCCGCTGTCTGAATCGCCGCCAATGTCGCCAAACAGTCCTCAACTTGGCCGAAACTCGGTGAGTGAACTCGTTGCATCGATGCGAAACTTCAAGCTTGCTAAGATGAAAATGAACTCTCCGCCTGCATGGGGAGCCCAAATGGGATCCGGGTTCGGTTCGTCTCCACGTGGGTCCGCCTTCCGATCCGGTTTTTGCCGCCTTCCATCGACTCCGACTCGTACAACCGGTCGGGTCGGACCGAACCCGGTTGATCTCTGGGATCAGCCTTGCGAGGAGGAGCCGGCAATGGAGAGGGTGGAATCCGGGAGGAACCTCCGGGCAAGAATGTACGCGAGGCTGAGTAAGGAGAACACTTTTGGCCGAGTCGCCAGGGTTGACTCGGGATCGCCAGCTCCGGATGTTGGATGGATTTCGGAGCTGGTCAGTGAGTGAGTGTGAAGACGACGAGTCGCGGAACCCTGACTGCTGTGTCGACTCGTTTGTCATTTATCCGTTTTCGATTTATATTTTTGGCTGGTGCGGTAAATATTGGGTGGCCTTATGATTCTTCTGACCTTTTGTCGTGAATAGCGCGGTTAGTATGAAGCTTTTTTGGTGTAATTGGTCGACGTGGAACTGTGAAGAAGTTCGTTTTGCAAATTTGTACAGAAAAAAACAACGAAGAAGAATTTTGTCGGAGCTGCTGGGGATTTTGGGTGGCTGTATTAATGCTTTGATCATTGTCTATGAAAAATTGTTGTTGTCTTTTTAATTTTTCATGTTATATCAAATTTTCTCGGATAATATCGTATTTGTATTTTCTCCCGTGTTACTTAATCAAATTGAAGCTTAGTTCCATGAGATTTATACTTATTTGAAATGCGTTAATCATCGCTTATTTCAAATCATCACTCATTTGAAAAGCGTAAATCACTGACTTGGTTTATTTTTTAGTTTTTTTATATATATAATATAGAATTTTTAGTCATTAAATCTTTGATTAGGATAAATTTTCAGGAGATTCCATTAGGGGTATAAAAGGTTAAGATGAAGAAAAGTTGTGTTTTGGCTTGAAGCTTTGAGCTTGAAGCTTTGGATTCTGTCAAGCAAATGTCTACGAACGAAAATCAGTACTCAGTGGAGCTGCGTATTTTTTGCTGTCTTTATTCATTTTAATTTTAATGCAATGGGTGTGTGAATCTGTGGCTCACTGACTCTCTGGGTGTTTCTTTAGCAGGGACCATTTCTTTGATTTAATAATAATTTCTCATTTTTTTGTCGTTATATGAGGACATGGATCCTCTACGGATACATGCATTCTAATTTTAGAAATTTATTAATCCGGATTATTGAAATTTAATCTAAAAATTATAAACAAAAATTTATTTTAAAAGTTATAATAATTTTAATTGTTAGATTGAATTTCAATTGTCCGGATTAATAGATTCTTAGGACTAGAATGCATGAATTCGGATCAAATGTTGTTCCGTGATCAAAATAAATGAAAATTTAGATGATATTTTTTAAAATACAAAGTTAAAGAGGTGGTCGGTTAAAACTAACTTTCAAATTAGAATTAATTTATTATAAAAATTCAAGAAAGCAATTAATTAAAATCAAAATTAAAAATAAAATTGATAATTTTATAAAAGATGAACGAAAAAATTGACACAAAATAAATAATTTAAAAGATGTTTGGTTTGTGGGAAAATAAACATGAATAAATAAAAAAGGAGGGATGACTCCTCATTAATTTCTTTTTGCGAACCAAACAAAGCCTTATGGTACAGTGTCCATTTAAAATATTTTATAGTTAAGAACAATGTGTGGTTTGAAATTTAAGAAAATGATTAAAGATGTGTAAAGTAAGAATTATATCCAGCACCACGACCTTTGTCAGTAAACAATTATATCATCTGTTTTTCAGGCAACAACGTGATTGGATTTATGACGTGGCCTGTGGATAAGTCCGTCCTTATCCACTTAGAAAATCTTTCTTATCATCCAGTTTTGGTGCCACTTGTGCTTGACTATTCTTTCATCTTCTGGGGTTATCTGGAAAAATATAATATCTTTGATGTGAAGGTTTTGAACATGGGATATGGTCAAGGACCCATCATTGTCTCCGGGCTGTAACTCAAGTTACTCAATGCTTTTCTTGCACATTTCTTTTGGGAGAAATCCAGACTCTACCAAAATGAGATTCTCATGGATTATCAAACACTTTATATTTCAGTATTATATTTTATAAAGTTGTAAAGAGTTCATTGCGAGACTTACATTTCATCTTTATAGACTTACAGAAGAGTTTCAGCCATTATTTTAATTTGAAACACGTTTCAAAGCTGCGTACTAATGATGAGATAATTGAGGAGACACGAGTTCAAACTCATTGACGTTTATACGGCGAATCAGTTAACAAACTGAGATTTTAAATATGATTAATAACGTTTATGCGTGTGATAAACCTCCTGCTCGAATTGAATGATGGATTATGGATTATGGATGATATTTAGGGATGGTATTGGTTAAATTACCGTACTAAAACTTATGTACCAATTACTATACCAAATTTTTGATATGAAAAAATTTATTATTATTACCGTGTCAAATTTTCGGTATATCAAATTTTGGTATGCCAAATAATTCGGTTGACATAATATTGTAATGGTAATTATCACTTTGTTTTGGGCTAAATTTTAATTTTTTTTTTCCAACCCAATTCAAGGCCCAAAAGTGTTTTGGCCATTCCCTTTGGCTTTCTAAATTTCTTTTTATTTAATTATGAGAATTTTATAGAGATTCGTTTAAGAAACAAGAAGTAAATAGATGCAAAAATTACTGAAAGAACCTAATATCTCTAAAAAAAATAGTACAAAGATTCCTAAATTTCATCTCTACATTATTTAAAATTGTACAAAAATTAACTTGATAAACGAAGTCAATGAGAGAGACGTCTCAATTTGATGAAGGAGAAGATGAGATGGACTTCGGAGAGACAGTCGTTGGAACTAGAGCAGCAGAGATAAAGTTGGTGACTAGATGAGTGAAAACATGAAGAGTCTTAGCTCAAGAAGGCCTTAGATTTTTTTTTGGGAAAGTAGAGGTTAGAGGGTGAGATGATTGGATAAATGATTAGGAAAAAAATATAAAATGCATATATAATAATAATAATACGTAATTATAAATAAATAAATGATATAATATTAATAGTAATGATACGGTACGGTATACCATTGGTAATGATTTTGAATACTATTATTGTATCAAAAATGTATGGTACGATACAAATACCGTACCATTACAATGGTACAAATTTTTTAACACAACTTTAATATGTTACGGTTGATAATTCCGTTGATATGGTAATTTGACAAAAAATTTCACTCCTAATGATATTTGTAGAATGTTTCGAACTCGCTTTGTTCATCGTTCATATTGTCTTGATTCTATCCATATATAGAATCAACTAAAGATCAAAATGGAAGGATAAGAGAAGCACATCCATGTAAAAATATAAAATAATAATTTTATATTGCAATCAAATCTGCCAATACTGTTTCTGATTAATAAATCTCATCAAGTCTATGAGGTAGATATTAATTATTGAGTTTAATAAGAGTAAGTGCTGCAGGCTGCAGGCTGCAGGCGGCAGGCGGCAGGCTGCAGGATTAGTAAATGAACTAATGAAGGAGTGATTTAATTAAAAAAACGAAAAGGGAAGACAAAGTGGACGGTGGTTCCTAGGGTTTCGTTTATTTTGTCCTCTTCGTCGAACCACGGGAACTTTTTTAGTTGGGTGGGAGGGGACGAATCCTGTAGTGGCGTGCTCTCAAAACTGTTTCAGTTGGTGGGTCAATCTAACATCAAAGGCTTCAATAATGCTATAAAAACTAAATTTAGAGACGAATTTTTTAAAATTAAAAGACATAAAAGTTAATGATTGATTTATTATTTAAACATTGATAAACATGCTTATTTTTATTTGTGACACATCATTTAGTTTTCCTAGCATTACTCATCACAAAAACACTTTCAAGTTTGAGTTTCAACTCTGTTTGCCTAGATGCAATGCAACGTTTATGTAATATCCAACTAGCAAAGAGCACACATTTTATGTGTATGAACAACTGTCCACCTCTTCCAATGACCGGCCCTGGCTCAGGGCTAGCAGGATGACCGTCTAGGGCCTCAAAAACTCAAGGGCCACCAAAACTTGATGGGTGGTATATTCATATATATATTTCCATAATTATATAAATTTTGAAACCTTGGTTAACACAACAAGAACTTTAGGCAGGAGCGGTGGTCTTTTGTTGCTTACTTAACAAGATGGTGTCATGCTCGAAGCCCGATATGTTCATTTTTTTCCAATTTTTTACGATATTCTGTTTGGGATCAATGCAAGACACCTTATGCTTTTCCTTTCACGTCTTTCCCCTCACCATTTAACATTGGGATGTAATTTGCACAACAAACTAAACAGTTAACTTAATGCTAAGAACTCATTAAAATACAAATAATTAATAAAACAATAAATTAGAAATATGATGCCCAACACCTATTAATGTTCTTCCTCAACCCTTTTGTCGTCTCTTTTAAATTCCCAGGGCAGCGGCCATAAGCCATGCCTCTCAATTTCTCTTAATTGGAGAAGGATTTTGATGACAAATTTACCTAGCTAACGAAAAAAATTTCATTAGTTCTACAAGATTTATGGGTTAAAATGTGAACGATGAGAGGTTCCATGTCGAGAGGCATAGCTATTACGGTCCGTTGAGGAAGTGAAAGAGATAAAAGTTAGAGTTTGAGGAAGCACGAAGATAGGTGGGACCCAGAATTCTAATTATCTTTAATTCTCTCATGCATTGCTTATACATTTCAATTAAAAACTCAAAAATATGATATATATTTTTAAGTCGCATGTTGACAAAGTAAGTAAATAAGAAAAAACACCTCACAGTTTTATATAAAAGCACTCCAAAATTTCAATTAGAGGGGAAGCATCTACTTGTAAGCCAGGGTTTTTTGGTTCACTTATCTTGTTGATGCACAAAATCAGCGAGGACTTTGGTACAACAGAAAGTATCAAGTTTGTGACCTTCACTAGATTGTTCCGGTCACTGGTGTTGGTAAGTATGTAAATGGACAGAGACAGGGAAGCA
>JADOBS010301862.1:0-12837 GCA_015708375.1 Cydonia oblonga
CATTCGTGAGATACAGAAGTCAGCAGTGCGCTCAGCACCACAACATCAAATTTTACTCACCGGCCGAGCTCGGCCGTCGAGTTGGCATGCCCCGTACACCACCGAAAGACGTAGTTGGCTCATAGAATACTCGGCCTGCTTGCCACGTAGGCTTGGTAGTTTTTAGGGTCAACATTTTGGCACGCCCAGTGGGACACAGTGCTAGAACGACAAAGTTCATGCCCATTGAAACGCGTTCAGCGTTCAGTTAAAAAGAAAGTAGCGATGGGAAAAGCAACGACCGACTTACCAATTCTGAACATAAGACATAATGTACCACAGACACAGAATCCTCTTGGTACCGTGACACCTGAGTCCACGAGCGTGACTCGCCGAGAAAAGGAAATTGGTCTCTGCGGTCAGCCTCGCAATACAGAAATCCCGAGCAAAATCATAAGTCCTTTCATTGAGGGAATAGTAGAAGACTGTGATGAGGATGGTGGTGAAGGTTCTGATCCACCAACAAGATCATTTCTTCGAAGACAACTTGACGAGCAGCAACAAACATTCAGCCGAGGAATTGAGAAATTACATGATATAATACGCGATACCAGTAGAACGCACACCAAGCTGCTTGAAATGCTGGTTAATAAGGTCTGGGAAGATGGGTCCTCCAATCATTCTTGGCAATTGCCACCAAAGAACAATCCATTATCAATAATACAGGCCGAGCCAGTATCTGCTCGACTCAAACCAATTGATTTGGAAAAAAGAGGAAGATCAAACAGTCGGGCAGATGGCCTCGACCAAAGAGTAGAAACGTCCGTAGATGTGGTCGAAGTCCAAATGATGATTTATTCGGCTTTGAAGAAAGGGCCGAAATTCCCAAAATTTATCCATCCATACCCAGCTTATGTAGAGAAGTTCGAATATCCTAAAGGCTTCAAGATTCCAGATTTTAGTTTGTTTGCTGGGGAATCATCCTTGTCGTCATTAGAACATGTGGCTCGTTTCACTGCGCAATGCGGAGATGTTAGTAGTGACTACC
Organism: Cydonia oblonga; assembly: GCA_015708375.1. NCBI lineage: Eukaryota > Viridiplantae > Streptophyta > Magnoliopsida > Rosales > Rosaceae > Cydonia > Cydonia oblonga. Next base: position 1,028 of record JADOBS010301862.1, read on the forward strand.
ATAAATTGCGACTATTTAACTTCTCATTGATAGGTTCGCCATTCACGTGGTACATTAATTTACCGCCCAATTCTGTCCAGAGCTGGGAGGAACTGGTTGAGAAATTTCATGAGCAGTTTTACCGACCAGGAATGGAAATATCGGTGTCTGCATTGGCTAGAATGGCTCAAACGTCCGATGAATCACTAATGGATTATCTTACGCGGTTCAAATCGGCTAGAAATTGGTGTCGAGTACCTCTTCCCGAAGTCGAGTTCATTAGACTCGCCTTAAATGGGTTAGATGTAGAATACAAAAAGAAATTCATGGGGGCGAACTTTCGCGACATGTACGAGTTAGCTTAACACGTCGAGCAATATGACTACTTGCTCCGAGAAGAGAAGGCCTCAAAGCTTTTGTCTCGAGGAACCATTTATAAACACCCCACGGTTAGTTATGTGTCGGCCGAAGGAGAAGAGTCCCAATATGCCAGTGTAGATGCGGCCGAAATAGTAATAGAAAAGCCATATATATGCAAGGCGTTGACTCAAGTCAATTCCAAAGATATTAAGACACGTTCAGCCATTGAAGATCCTACAGTCAAGACATCGAAAGTTTATACCTTTGATATAACTAAGGCTGATGCCATCTTCGATCAATTACTACTTGCCAGAATTATCAAGCTTCGGCCGGGGCATAATATCCCTAAGGACGAAGATTTGAAAGGAAAAACGTATTGCAAGTATCATAACTCGAACAAACACACGACAAACAATTGTGTCATGTTCCGAGACACTGTGCAAAGCTGGATTGACAACGGAAAATTGAAGTTCCCAGAAAAGAAAATGGGTGTTGACAATGACCCGTTTCCTACAGCAACGGTGAGTATGGTAGACGTGCGTTTGCCTAGAGATAAACGAAAAGGAAATGCCGACTTTGCTTCAATAGGATATGTCCTAAAATAGAATTCTCAGCCACGACTGAAAATTGATTTGTTCTCAAACGAACCACCCTAGGGTTTAGTTGGACCAGCCGTGGTTGAATCAATGTCGAGCTCCGATACCGAGGAATCTAGAGAACCGAGGGTCCTATGTAGCAATTGCAAAGCAGATGTCGAATCAGGAGAAAAGCCGCGATGGGTCACTAAGCCGCAGACACCTACAACCATAGTAACACCTTAGAAAGTGCTTGGACAAGGCCAGCATCATAAAGTCTTTGACCGACTTGGCCCTCAAACACAGGGAACCAAGCCGACTTCGGTTAGACAACGTCTCGATTTCGACGTACTATTTTATGATGAAGATTATTATACGCGCCATTCTGGTAGTTCAAGTTCTCCAATGCTCCAGTGCACCTTTAAACCCACTGAGCCACGAGATCAACGATGGTATACGTATCATTCTTCTAGCGGTGTGTATACAGCATTATCTAAATCATAAAAATGTCGGCGCCAAAGAATAGATTGCATGGCCCACCGACGAGCAACTCAGGAGAATTCGGCTCCCATATGGTTACCAAAAAGAAAAGCCAGTAAAGACGATGGCCGACAACCTCTGACTATCATACAAGAATTGACCCAAGGAAAACAGGAGGTTGTCCCCACTGTCGAGACCACCATGGAAGAAGCCGAGAAACGCATCAAACTTCTTCTTCGGCCCGGAAAGATGAAAGCTCGTTTTGAACATTTCAGAAAAAAAGCTGAGAGTAAGTTTTCCCTACCCTCCTTAAAGGAACCGTTAATCAAAATTCAACAAAGGCATTCGGAAAATGATTTATACGGTCTGCCAAAAGCATGCCAGGACACTATTGACCTCATCTTGACTTGTCCGGATGCGGAACAAATCATTCAGGAAAACTCAGATCTCGAGTTGAAAGCCAGGTTTCAGCATATACGCGAAGCTCGAGTCCTCGATTTCGATGTTGATCCATATATTGATATCGATACGGCCGAGCTTTCTTTCTCTCTAGAGGACCTTTAGTATTTACGACATCACTTCGAAGTTTTCTCAGCCGTCTCTCTCTTCGGCCTGACGGCCGATGAAACGGCACGCGTCACACGATTGGATACCTACCTCAACGTCAGGGATACTTGCATCATCTATCAAGAGCAAACCCGTGTTGTGACGCAAGCTCTGGACCCCGCTTCGGTTCCCAATGAACTCAAGATCAATGAACCAGATGAGGGGACCCCCTGAAGACGTGACGCAGGAACATACTTCGGTAATAGAAGAACTAATGGCAGAAGAAGGTCTTGACCCGATAGGTCCATCAGTCATCGACAACATGGAAATCAACATGGTCCACGTTTTGTCGGCCGATTTCCAGCCGACTACGTTTCAACCGAACTCTTTGAACGGCGATGTAATTGCCGAGGAAGCTACGCATGTCTATTTTGTCACCACTGCGGAACCTGATTCAGCACCAAATGACGATATCCTCAAAGCAGCTCTTGCCGAGTTGTTTCCTCGGTCGTCCTTGGCCAATCTCCATCATCTAAAGCCACTATATGTTACGGCTCACATTGAAGGGTATCCAATCTCCAAAGTTTTTGTTGATTGTGGAGCGACTGTCAATATTATGTCAATATCATGAAAGCACTACATCGCTCTAATGACAAATTAATTCCTTCAGGGATTACTATGAGTAGTTTCGTAGGCAACAAGTCCCACACCAAAGGGGTGTTTCTGTTAGAGGTCAATATTGAGGGTCGTAATCACATGACGGTTTTTTTCATAGTCGATTCAAAGACAGAGTACAATGCACTGCTCGAACGAGATTGGATTCATCAAACAAGCTGCATTCCCTCGTCATTATATCAGGTCCTTGTCTTTTGGGATGGAAAATCGGTCGTAGTATATCCGACCGACAATCAGCCTTTCGAAGCTAACATGATCCAAGCATGTTACTACGACGATCACGTCAGCTGCATCACCCTACAAGGGTGTAACGATGAAGGACGACCGATGTGGATTTCGGTCCCAAAAGCCCTCGAGGTTAGCGCTGAGACTGTTTATCAGGATTCGGCGAGACTCGGGATGGTCGATCTTATTTCCAACTCCGATGTCTGACCACATTCAGGATAAATGCCGAGCCGCAGTTTCATCTACCATGGAAAGACTGTTGGCTCATTGGTATGCTATTTCCAATCAACCAAAGTCTGGCGTTAACCTCGTGGAGTTCCTCGCCGAAGACGATAACGGTCCTTGCCTTTCTTTCGACAAAGTTCAACCTGTTCCGGCCGAGCTTGAAGACAGTCGGCTTAAGGTCAAAGACCCATTGGAGGAAATAAATGTCGGGACGGTTGTAAACCTTTTTGCCAACCCCCTTGACGACTATCCACCGAAGTGCAACTCGGCATAAAAAATGAATTGGTCCGACTTTTAAATGCCGGGTTTATTCGGACTGCTCGGTACGCCAAGTGGTTGGCCAATATTGTACCAGTCCTCAAGAAAAGCGGAGCTCTGCGTATCTGCATTGATTTTCGTAATTTAAATTTAGCAACACCTAAAGATGAGTACCCGATGCCAATTTCAGATTTGTTAATTGACGCTGCAGCCAATCATGACAGGTTGTCATTCATGGACGGTCACGCCGGTTATAATCAGATCTTTATCGCCGAGGTCGACGTCCATAAAATCGCTTTTCGTTGCCCGGGGGCACTTGGTACTTACGAATGGGTAGTCATGCCATTCGGCCTTAAAAACGCTGGTGTCACGTACCAATGGGCCATGAACACCATCTTCCATGATTTGATTGGCACAATCATAGAGGTATATATCGACGAAGTGGTCGTCAAGTCGAAGCATTGCCAAACGCATTTAGATGATCTCCGACAGGCTTTTCTCCGCATGCGTCGACATAACCTTAAGATGAATCCAGCCAAATACGCATTCGGAGTGTCGACCGGCAATTTCTTAGGTTTCCTCGTGCATCATTGAGGAATTGAGGTGGATGCAAACAAGGCCCAAGCAATCATTGATGATCTACCCCTGACGACCAAAAAGTACCTCCAGTTCTTGCTCGGCAGATCAACTTTCTTCATCGTTTCATAGCTAATTCGGCCAGGAAGATGAAAACATTCTCCACATTACTGAAACTTAAGGATTCAGACAAGTTCGAGTGGCTTGCTGAGTATCAGGCCGTTTTCGCACAAATAAAGGTTGCTCTTGTAACACCACCAGTCTTAGTGCCGTCTTGGCGGGGTTAGCCTCTTAAGCTTTATATTTTAGCGGCCGAGGAATCCATCGGTTGCCCCTCGCACAGGATAACGATGCAGGATGAGAACATGCTATTTTCTATCTTAGTCGGAATCTTAATCCTCCTGAGATAAATTATTCACCCATGGAGAAACTCTGTTTGACTTTGTTTTTCGCCGTGTCAAAACTTCGGCACTATATGCTACCGGCAGTGACTCAGGTTATCGCCCAGACCGACGTCATTCGCTACATGCTCACTCGGCCAATGGTTAAAGGCCGAATCGGGAAATGGACGATGGCATTATCTGAGTTTAGCTTGCAGTACGTTCCTCAAAAAGTCGTCAAAGGACAGGCACTTGCCGATTTTTTAGCTCAACACCCCTTTCCATAAGGATTCTGGGGTGACGAAGTTGAAATCGGTATAGTGGAAATGCGCGACAATCATTGGACGATGTATTTCGATGGTTCTAGTACTTCAACATCGGCCGGTGTAGGGATCGTCGTCCAATCTCCATAGCGCCACCGTTGGTACTTCTCTCTCAAGCTGGACTTTGATTGTACAAACAATCAGGCCGAATACGAAGCCCTTATCATCGATCTCGGCATTCTTCATAATTTACGAGCGGCCCGCGTTCTTGTCCTCGACGATTCGAATCAAGTTAACGGGATCTTTCGATGCATGAGTTGTACTCTGGCTCCTTATCACATGGTTGCCAGCTATTTGGCCGAGTCATTCGACGGTATTACGTTTAATCACATATCCAGTGTTCGAAACACCATCACAGACGAACTCGCTTAAATAGCCTCCGGAGCACAACTCCTAGGGGGCGAGCTAAGCCAAATGATACCCTTTTTGCGACAGTCATATCCCGCCTTGATCGATCAACAAGTTCTCCAGCGAGATCACGTCGTTTGCACACGCGTAATGTCTTTGCCTTCGTTGTTGGAATGAGAAGAGCTTGTCGAGGTTTGTGCGGTCGAAACACTACCAGATGATTGACGAAGGCCGATTATGCGATATTTCGATAACCCCAATGGTAAACACGACCGAAGGACAAGAACTCACGCTAAAAACTATGTATTATATCAGAATGAGTTGTTCTGAAAAGGAGATGATGGTTTATTGTTATTATGTCTCGGCCCACAGGAGGCTACCCAAGCAATCGTAGAAATACACGAAGGGATTTGTTGGGCTCATCAATCCGGACGAAAGATGCGGTGGTTGCTTCCCAGGCACGGCTATTTCTGGTCGAGCATTCTGAAAGATTGTATTAAGTACGCACGAAGGTGTGTGCATTGTTAAATTCACGGGCATCTACAGAGAGTCCCGGCTGAATTACTTCATTCAGTCACTAAATGTTGGCCGTTTAGAGGGTGGGCAATGGACGTGATCAGTACAATTATGCCGTTCTTAGGGGCAGTGAAGCATGCATGGATACTCGTGGCAACCGACTATTTCACCAAGTGGGTCGAGGCAAGGTCATATGCCGAGTTAACGTCTAAAGAAGTTTGCAATTTCGTGGAAGAAAATATTGTGACCAGATTCGGCGTACCATAAACCATCATTACTGATAATGGAACAATCTTTACGGCTGATAGGTTTAAAGAATACGCGACGATTTTGAAGATTTGACTCGAGCAGTCTACTCTGTATTACCCACAGGCAAATGGACATGCCTATGTGAGTAACAAGGTTTTGATCGGCATTATTGAGAAAATGATAAAAGAAAGGCCTGGTATGTGGCATCTGAAGTTGAATGAAGCCTTATGGGCGTATCATACTTTACCTCGGACAGCGACAGGTACAACCCCGTATGCGTTAACTTATGGTCACGATGCGATGTTGCCAGTCAAGTTAAGTATAAATTCATTATGGATGATTGAGCAAAGTAGTTTATTCAGTGCCGAATACAATCAGGCTATGAGACAAGAGTTGGAAGATTTGGAAGAGGTTCGACTTGATGCTATTAATTTATTAGTGGCACAGAAGAAACTTGATGATCGAGCGTATAATCAATGAGTCAGACAGAAAACGTTCGGCGAAGGAGAGCTGGTCTGGCAAACTGTGTTGCCCGTGGGAGTTAAAGACCCCAGGTTTGGTAAATGGTCGCCGAATTAGGAGGGACCGTTCGTTGTCCATAAAGTACTCGGCAATGGGGCATATTGTCTCAAAGACCGAACCGGCCATATTCACAAATTACCAATAAATGGGAAATTCTTAAAGAAATACTATCCAATCACATGTGAGATGCAGGAGTAAACCCTAAGGCGACGAAGGAAGAAGAGTTTCAAGAACGGTCTTCAACTCTAACCATCTCACTTCGCCCATTATAACTTCCGCTTGCCGATTCCTCTTATCCATTTTTAGCTGCTCGACCTGCTTCACGTTAGCCGTGTATTCAGTTAAGCATGATTTGCCACCCGTCTCAAAGTCCTTTGCAAGCTCAGAAGCAACGGCCGACCTTTGAGTTTGGAGTTCATCAATCTGACGGTCAAGGATGGCCAGTTTTTCTTTCTTCGTCTTCAAAACTTCCATTTTCGGACGAAGAGCCTCTAGAGCAGTAGTTGCAGTTTTCAAGTCATTTTCGGCTTGAAGAGCTTTTTCAAAAATGGCAAAAAACTCTTGGGTTCGCTCCAAGGTAGAAGATGCTCGAGTGATGGCTTCAGTGCTCAAATGACCTTCAACGCCGAGATCGTTGAGACATTCGCCCACAGAGTCGAGACCTTTGCGATCAAGAACTTGTGAAGCCGAGAGAGATAAGAGGTCCCCCAACTTAACAAACATGTTTGATTCGACTAGCGACGCAGAAGGCCCGGTTGTGGTCGCCGAAGAACCAGCCGTTCCCGAGGTGGTCGAGAGAAGAGCGTCGAACTTTACTTCCCATGAAGGCTGCATGGAAAAAATCTGTCAGAATAAAATATATCGCTAGAAAATAAGAAAGAGGAAAATGCTAGACCTGCCGAGAAGAAACTTCGGCCATGTCTGCTGGATCGTTGCTCGAACCTAGAGAGCTCAATGGCCAAGCCTAGTGTTTAAGATTGCTTTTTATTTCGTGCAACCGATGAAGGTTATATATGTTTGATGGCCACTGAGGTGGCCAGAAGATATAGATAATGCCCTTCGGCGAATAAATTTTTTAGTGAAATGAGAACGTGGGCACCTGACATTTAATATTTTTTCTGGTTTAGAATTATAAGGCAGAAGATTGATCGAAAGGACAATGATAAGGGTACTCACGTAGGCGGAAATGGCTTCCTGAGGAGGGATGCCGAGGTCTTGATCCTGCAGATGAATCAGCGTTTCCGCCGTTGCTTCAGGTTCAACGATAAGACCTTTTCCATGGTCGGCTACAGGAGGGTTAACCTGGTCGATAGCTTCAACCATGGGAGAAGGATTGGCGGAAAGAAGATTAGTTGGTCGAGGGCGACGCTCCAGCAGATTTCGTCACTCTCATCGTCCTGGAATAAAGATTGTTAGCAATTCTGAATTTACTCAAAGGGGGAAGTTACCAATCGCACAATTATACCTCCAAGATAATTGCTGATCGTCTTGGATTCTTGAAGGGAGTTTTCTTCGCCGATGGAGTCGTATCCTCCAAAACAAGGGCAACGACTGACCCCAGAGTTGCTGTTTCCTCGACTAATGGAGAAGTAGTTGGCTCGGCCGATGCCGGAGTTACCGTTTCATCAACCAGCGGGGCAGCTGCTGGTTCGACCATGACTTGAGGGTCATGCCTAGCTTCAGGTACCTGGCCAATCGGGGCCGGCTGCACAACCATTGAGGTGCGTATGACAGGAACAGAAGGAGAAACATCAGGAGTGGTCGTTCCTGTCGTTTGGCTAGAAATGACATGAATTTCTCGTTCCCCTTTCTTTGCCAATTTCTTGACACGTTTTGGAGGACGAGGGGCAGCATCGGTTGTTTCAGTCCCCTGACGAGGTTGTTTGCTTGGCTTAGAGAAGGGAATCTTTTTCTTCTGGGCTGCGACCGAAGCCACCACTTCTACCCTTTTCGGCGCTCAGCTGCCTGAGAAAGTAAAAACCAAGTCAATAAAATTATGAATGACGATTTAAAAGACAAAGTATAGGTAGCCATATACCTTGAGTCGCCTCTTTAGGCTGGAGAACATGAGCCTTATTGGGTTAGTCGCCGAAGATCTTGTTGATAATGTCCTTGACTGGAGCATCGAAAAAGCTTTGGGTGTACTCTTCCCACCAATCGCCGAAAGTGTCGGTGCTGAGAGGTTCCGGAACGATCGGCCGAAGGCGGAACTTCTGGCATCATTCTTGAAACTCCATCTTTATGTCCTTGCATTCTTTCTCCGAGGAACCAGAAAGGCGCCCTCGGCTCAAGAGAGTGCGAGAGGTGAAAAGAGGCATCGGGCAACCTTGGAGGTAGCCGAGTTGTCGGGCAGTGAAATTTGGGTGGTATACCTCCCAACTTGCTCGACGAGCATCACAGCTTAGAGGAAGGTCGCAGGTAAGCACGAACGATCCCCAGGATTGACGAAGATCGGCGTCTTCATTTGTACTCCATGCGGAGAAGGGGAGTTTGATCGATGAAGGATATTCTCGCTGACGGCAGATCAAGAATTCGTCGTCGGAAAGAATGTCGAGGCTAAAGAAATACTTGAATACTTTTTCGGCCCTGTGAAGGGATGCTGGTCGATAAGCCAATTGGAGACCGAGCGCTTCAGTAGGTGAGAAGTGAGTAATCTCTGGCCGAATGATGGCGAAGTAGACCTGCTACCAGAGTTGGAAGACCCAGAGGGGACCATTTTGGTATGGGTCGACCTTGTGAAGAGTCATCTCGGCCAAACAACGTAAGAGGTGGGCGAGAATGGCTGGACTAAGTGCCAGGGTGTGACCGCTAGCCAAGGCTTCGACCACTGGCATGTTTTCGACCAAACATTTATTAGATTTGGTACAACAAATAAATTTGTTGTACCAATAGAAAAGGAAAGCTTCATGTTCTCCTTCTCGCAAGTCTTCTCCTCATTGGCTGGTAAAATGGAGGTAGAGGGTGTTGTAGTTAAAAAAGTTTTTGTGAAGCTTCTGAATGTCTTCCTTCAAAGGTGCTTGACCTTCTCTGCTCAGCGTTTCAAGGGCCCGTTTGTCAAAGAGCGCCTTCAGGTCAAGGTTCGACAGGTACCCAAAAAGAGTAGCGTCGACTGGAATGTCAGAAGGGGAAGTCCCCAAGATAGCAGTGATGTCGAGGATGGTGGGACCAATAGGGCCGAAAGGGAGGACCATGGTGTTGGTGGCCGAGCACCAGAAGCTTGAGGCGGCTAGAAGAAGCTCCCTATCCATGATGATTTCCATAGATGAGAGGCAAATGACATCGTATATGCCGAGAGCTTTCCATTGTTTGCCAAAGATTTTCTCCATTCGAGCAACCCAGCCTACCCAGGTTGCGGTGGTCGAAGGCCAAGAGCCTTGAGGTTTTGCTGAATCCTATTTCGACCATTCAAACCCTTGCAGTGAGAATTTTAGGCATTCGGCTTTGAAAAGTTCGGTGATAGATGGTGGCACTGCAGCTTTGAAAAGTGGACCGAGGATCTGATGGGTGGTGCTCATATCGCTTTCAAAGCGTATAGTTTTGACCGAGCATAGATTGATGATCTTCTTGCATTTGTTGGATTCCTTGGAGAGTTTGGAGGTGAAAGAGGCCATCGTGAATGGTGCGAAGGTTTCTGGAAAAAAGAAGGATTTTCTGGGTTGGAGCTTGGGGACGAAAACCTGGAAAAGAGAAGGATTTTTTGGGAATTCAAAGGATAGTAACAAGGAGATTTCAAGGATTTTGAAGGCGTAAAATTCGAATGGAGAAGACAAAGGTATTTATAGGCGCCTTGAAAGAAGATTAAGCGTTTTAAATTCAGAATAAATGGTAAAATTGGCCGAAAAATTCTCTAATCATTATGAGTATTCAGAAAATCCAGGACACACGATTGCATGTGGTGGCAAGTTTTATGGAGAAATGACGTTTCGGTGATCGCATGATCTCAAAGGTGGTAAAAGTTCATGGATCGAGGTGGTATTGTTTCATTTAGGAACAGGTTTGTGGTGATACGACGATTCAGTGAGCCGCACGCCTGAGGCGTCATTATTAGGAGGCAGTCGTGTTAGAGGACGCCACATGGTGAAGTGTTTGTTAGAATTGAGATTGAGCAGTCATGCTTTATAAATGCACCTAAGGATTCGGAATACTCGGATTCTTGGAATACTAAAAGCCAGGTTTCGCTTTTTCAAGGTCAAGGCTCAGCCAGAAGTTTTCGGGCGGAAGACCTCAGAAGCGAGGGGGCAATGTTTGGGCCCAAAATAGTGGTTTGGGCCGAGTTTAGAATAATTCTCGGCCCAGAAGGTTTATTTAAATGATTATTATAGGCCACCTAGTCGTGGGCTATGTAGTTAAGGTCGGCCAAGTTTTATTCGGAAGGGAAGTTGAATCCTGACACAAGAAAGAGTCTCGACAGGATGATAATATTTTAGGAATGATGAATACGGCTTGGTAAGGAGGATAGATTCATAGTCCTAGTAGGAGTAGGATTGGTCGAGATAAGGTTGGATTGGTCCGGATATGGTTTCATTCATATTTGCTATAATAAATACAGAGGCAGTGGCAACGAGAAGATCCCCCACTTCAACACACAAACTGCCCTGCGCAAACCCTCGCTCAACGCGAAACCTCTCAACAACCTTAAGAACTCTACTTTTCTCATATTTCTCGCCGACACATCTTCAGTTTGGATAAACAACATTGTGAAGGCAACCGGTGATACCTTCAGTTTGGATAAACAGCACTATCGCCGTAGAACCAGCCGACTACGGAGCATCTTTAGTTTGGATAAACAGCACTGCGAAGGGGCCGACTGGTTATTTATCCAAGTCTCGGTCGAGATGGACTCTTGGGTCCTTATTGGCAGAGGTTATCTCATCAGCCTTCTTGGCGAAGTGAGGTGTTACAGGTTACTAAGCTCGGCACATTAAATGCTGAGTTGTTTATGATTGGATACTCACAAGTAGGATTTAGAGTTCGGTATTCTGACTGCCGAACTACATTCACGATCAAGACATATATTTGTTTTGAGTATCTGTGCCCCTATACTTTGGTGTCGATTCGGCGTGATTTCACCCTTACAAATACAATCACTGTGACCGAATCCGGCCCCGACGATTTGTGAACTTCGTAAAGATTAGCAGCCTTGTCTTCCGGCTGTAGAACCTGAAAGCCGAGACCCGTTCCTTTCTCGGCCGCAGTCGCGAGATACAGAAGTCAGCAGCGCGCTCAGCACCTCAACATCAAATTTTACTCACCGGCCTAGCTCATCCGTCGAGTTGGCACGCCCCGCACAACTCCGAAGGACGTAGTTAGCTCATAGAATTCTCGGCCTGTGTGCCACGTAGGCTTGGTAGTTTTTAGGGTCAACAGAATGTGATGGAGAAAGAAGAGAGCAAGGAATGTAGAAACAAATTTTTGCAATTGTGTGTGAAACATTATGCCACAATAAGTATTTATAGGCATTAAAGCACCCGTTCATCGAGCCCTTTCATTTTAGTTGAAGATATACAACCATTCTTAATAGTGTTGACCCAAAAGACATGTCTTCTATTTAATATTTTCAGAAAATAAATATT
>JADOBS010301863.1:0-12839 GCA_015708375.1 Cydonia oblonga
TCATGTATCTTACTATGCAATGTATAAAGTGTAAAATATTGTACTAATTCATTATATATAAATGATTATGATGTGTTTAAACTTATTTCATTAATTACTACATATTTTCTACACTCACAATGTTTGCTAGCTCGGTATATAATCAACTTAAATCAGTTAAATCCATCATGCAATGCATTTCCTTTTAATTTTTTATGATAAACTAATAGATAATTGACTAAATAAACATCCTACAAAGTTTCAATAAAAATTTCCAAGTTTTTCTTACAATTTCCGTGGTTTTTATTTAATTTTTATCGATATCGATAATATCCCGATATTTCCATCGAAATTTTCGTATTTTTGAACTACCGATATTTCCGATATCATCGATATTTAATACCTTGGTTACACTTGCACAACGCATGATTACTGCATGAGTACTTGCGTTTACCGTTGCTTTACTTTTGTGCTCTAAACTTATGTGACGTGTAATAAAAAGGGTAATCCCACTGCTGTGCCCTTTGGCGAAGTTGTGTTTTAACTAAGTTTTCATGCAGGATTACTTTTGGTATTATTGTACATATTGGGAGATTCTGTAGGATTTTTATTGAACCTGAAAATAATTAATAGTCACGCAGAAATTACCTTACTTATGGCATTGTCATCACATGGTGTTAGCCAAGACAGTCCGAGTCATAATCTACCTGTTATTTAGGTTGAGGTATGTCATAAATGATGAGTTTTCGGATGAGGTTCACCAAGATTTTATCTTGAATGATTTCATTTTTTAGTGATTTAGTGATATAAAACATTTTAAAAGAGTAAATTTAAGTTAAAATACATGTTAAAGTTGTTTATAGATGTAAGAACCGATTGAGCATTGAGAAGAGGAGTTTTCAAAAAGCAAGAGAAAAAAAAAACAAAAGGTTTCCAGTATTCCCACGTGAGTGGGTTTATTTCTCTGAGACCACTATTTGAGTCTCTATATATAGTCCTCATATTTGAGGATTTCTTTAGGTATTCAGTGAGTCCTTATATATTGAAATACTTTGAGGACTTCTATTCCGACTCATTAAAAGCATTTTGTCCCTATATTTAGGGACTACACAATTGTATGGACTCCATTTAGTGTCTCCATTAAAGATGCCATCGACTTGTTTAATAAAGACAAACCTTCACTATATTACAGCAATATATTTATATTAGAGGACAACAATTTGAGCTAAAATATAAATAAACTAGTCTTAATAATTTAATATCAAACTCACCGTTGTGATTAAAATCTTGAACATATAAATGAAGAAGGGGAAGAATATCATTAAATATCGAAGTGTGAAGATATTTTCGTAACTTACAAGTTACACTCATCAAACTTTATTTTTATTTTTGGTAAAACTCATCAAACTTCTTTATCTATGCAAACAACAACCTTGTCCTATGTTCCAGTTTAAACGGTACAAGGCCGAAGAAAGTTCCAAACTAGTTCGTGTCATCGGGCCCAAACAAAAGCAACCTGAACTTAACCCACCAATTGCCAACTAATCAGAACCATAACCACCACTTGCTTAAATAGTCCAACAGGGCACATTCTGATAAGACATCCCATCTAATGTTAATAATGTGTAAAGTGGCATCTTCAATTATTATAAATACGTGAAATGCAAGTTAGATCTAAGATTGTGAACAAATAAAGCGCAGCAACACAAATCAAGATTTGAAATTTTGGATTTTGTCGTAGTTGTTGTATTTTACTATGTTGAAAAGAATATTATGCAAATATATTAATAGGAAAATTAATGAAAAAAATTTAAAAACTTTGAGTTTTAAAATAAAGGGTAAAGTGAATAGTACAAGATTTGACTTTTTAGTGTAAAAATGTAATTTTTCGTTAAAATAAACAGTATCGTGAGCTTTTCGTTAAAACTTCTTATATTAATATGAGGATTAAAAATAATAACAAACATGAGCTAGAGCAGTTGATAAAATCAGTGTTTTCATTCATGTGCGCGAGTACTCGTTTAAGTGGTTCGCCAACAGAAAAAAGTCTTGCCTTACTAATTTAAATAATATTTCGGCTAATTCGTTTCTTTGCTAACATTCTATTATAGTACGAGAACATGCCAACGAGGTCATAAGCCCAATAAATGAGAAATTCTAGCATACTGGTGGCCACACTAACAAGGTCATAAGCCGCGGTCACAAAATCGTTGGCGTGCTCGGTTTGTTATACTCACACTATGTATATTATCACATAAATCTTGTCGTGATATGAATTACTGGGCAGTAACATTCAATATATGGTTAACTACGTGTTAGAATTAAATGACCTCATCTATTATGCATGCTCACATTCTAATAACCCTTATCTAGAATTATCTTGTGAAAAATAAAAAAATTGGTGTTACACTTATTATTTATTTGTATCATCTCTGATAAATGTGGGATCCGACTAATGCATGCAAATTCTATCTTTATTAAAGAGATTATGCAAATAGATGGTTATAATAACATTTTTGAAAAAAAAAGCCTAATGTATTAATGTCACATCCCGGCCCCGTCTTTGCCGGAACACGATATTTTCCGCTTTTGGACCCGACTATACCCTCATAGTTTTGTTTCTATCAGGCGATTTCGCTTAACTTCGGAGTTCTTAGGTACTGTTTGGTAAGTGGGATGTGACGGAATGGAATAGGACGAGGTATTCCGTCCCACGTTTGGTGCGCCTAAAACGAGTGGAACACGCTGTTCCACGGGACGAGTTTTAGGTGAATTTTCATTCCGCCTCACCCCTTGGAACGACTCGTTCCACATCCGTGGAACACAAAGTTATAACTTCCCCGTATCCTTCTTCTTCCTCCTTGTTTCCATCCAATGGCATCTTTGCTCTCTCTTCGTTCCGTCCCGTCCCGTTTGCATACCAAACGATACCTTATGGAATTCGAAGCCAGTGAACTCCAAAAAAACCTTGTACTAAAAGAGGTGAGCATGTACATATAAGACATAGAGAATCCTCATCCTGGATTATTTGAGATCTAACAATTAACAAAAATTTATATTTTTTCTATTGAAAAATTGAAAAGACTACCATACGTTGTAATCCCGTAATATGTGTGGATCTTGTCCCTTGTTATTCCTAATATTCCTCTCACAAACCCAAATGAAAACACACGTGCGAGGTCCGACAACAGTCCTCCACATGCTTGACCCGTCCATTTTCCAACCTCACCCCACCACTCTGAAACGCCAACAGAGAGAGAAAGAGGAGAGAGAAAGAATAGAGAGAGAGTAAAAAGTAAAAAGCAAAAAGAAAGAAAAAAAAAAAGAGAACGACTAGTCTCCGTCTTTGTATCTCTCTCACATATTCAGCAGATCCCACCCATAAAGCAAAAGAGCGCTCCCTCTGCTTCTCTCACTACCCCTTCAGCAGTTTCTCTCTCTAGAATGGACGAGACCGCTTCTTCTCCATCCTTATCACTTTGATCTGTCCTCACCAAACCCAATGAATTCCTCGTCCACTGCTTTCATCTGAGAAGCATTTTATATTTATTTTCCAATTTATTTGTTTTTTTTTCTGTGAAGCCCTGTGAGTCATCTTCTTCCTTCTCAAGAGGTAAACTTTCTCTCTCACCCTCTTACCATCCCACCTCCGCCGACATTGTTAAGGGTTTTCTGATGCTTTTTGTTTGTGCTCTCACTTCTGTATATTTTTCTGGTTTCTCCATCTTTTTGCTCTGTTTTATTTTCTGGGAAATCTGAGGAAAATAAAAGAGAAAAAAAAAATTGGAAACTGCAAAATTTAAGTTCCTAAAGTTCCTGATAGGAAAGTAATGTTCTGGATTTAGTCACAAATATTTTTGCTTTTCTGGGTTCACAGAAACGCAAAATCATTTTGGTATCACACCGTGTTTGTTTTTCACTTTTCCACATTTTCTCGGCAGCCAAACACATTATATGAAAAGCACCTTCGATTCTCTCACTGTTCTGTTTGTGTTTTGTGACTTTGGGTTGTTGTGGTTTCAGATCTGAAGCCTGGATTTTTCTCCGCTGCTACGAAAGGTTACTGTTTAATCCCCAATTTAAAGATCTAAGATTCTCTAATCTAGTGTTAATTAATTAAATAAATAATTAATCAATGATTTCAGATGTGTATGCGTTTTGTTTGCCTAGGTTTTTGGTTCTGAGATCTTAACATGGTAATTTGTAGTATTTTATTTGTTTGGTTTAGATAATGCGGTTGCTGTTTTGGATATTCCTAGAATTTGGGTCGCTTTTGCTTGACTAGGCTTTTGGTTTTCCTTGTACCTAACGACTACTTAATTTTGTTTTTCCGATGTTTTAGGTTTCTGGGAACATTTGAATTAATTCAAAACTATTTCCTTAACCTTATTTAATCCAACCGTTCAACTTCAACTTCTTCATTTTTACCATCTGGGCATCTCTGGTTTCAAACCCGAAAGATGCAGAGACCTCCACCGGAAGACTTTGCTTTGAAGGAGACCAAACCCCACCTCGGTGGGGGGAGGATCTCCGGTGACAAGCTCACGAGCACGTATGACCTCGTTGAGCAGATGCAGTACCTATATGTCCGGGTTGTTAAGGCGAAGGACTTGCCCGCGAAAGATGTTACTGGTAGCTGTGACCCTTATGTGGAAGTTAGGCTTGGGAATTACAAAGGCGCTACTCGACATTTTGAGAAGAAGTCAAATCCGGAGTGGAACCAGGTTTTTGCATTTTCGAAAGATCGTATTCAGGCTACCGTTCTTGAGGTCATTGTGAAGGACAAGGATGTTGTGAAGGACGATTTGATAGGCCGAGTTTCTTTTGACCTGAATGAGGTTCCAAAACGCGTTCCTCCTGACAGTCCTCTGGCACCACAGTGGTATAGATTGGAAGATCATAAGGCGAACAAGGCTAGGGGAGAGCTGATGTTGGCTGTATGGATGGGCACCCAAGCCGATGAAGCTTTTCCCGAAGCATGGCATTCCGATGCTGCCACAATTAGCGGAGCTGACAGTCTTTCAAATATCCGATCAAAGGTGTATCTCTCTCCTAAGCTTTGGTATTTGAGGGTTAATGTGATTGAAGCTCAGGATTTGATACCAAGTGATAAGGGTAGGTATCCTGAAGTTTATGTGAAGGCCATCCTGGGAAATCAAGCTTTGAGGACTAGGGTTTCTCCAAGCAGAAGCATAAATCCCATGTGGAACGAAGATCTAATGTTTGTAGCATCAGAACCTTTTGAGGAGCCCTTGATTTTGAGTGTGGAGGACAGAGTTGCACCTAACAAGGATGAAGTTCTGGGGAGATGTGCTATTCCTCTGCAGTATGTGCACCGACGGTATGATCATAAACCTGTAAACACTAGCTGGCACAATCTTGAGAAGCATGTTATCGTAGAAGGGGAAAAGAAGAAGGAAATGAAGTTTGCAAGCAGGATTCATATGAGGATCTGTCTGGAAGGTGGTTACCATGTCCTCGATGAATCAACACACTATAGTAGCGATCTTCGACCGACAGCAAAACCGTTGTGGAAGTCCAGCATTGGGGTCCTTGAAGTGGGAATTCTGAATGCTCAGGGGTTGATGCCAATGAAGACCAAGGACGGGAGAGGTACAACAGATGCTTATTGTGTGGCAAAATACGGGCAGAAATGGGTTCGAACAAGAACCATTATTGATAGCTTTACGCCCAAGTGGAATGAGCAGTACACCTGGGAAGTCTTTGATCCTTGTACTGTCATAACAATTGGGGTATTTGATAACTGTCATCTGCACGGGGGAGAAAAGGCCGGAGGGGCCAGGGATGCAAGAATTGGGAAGGTAAGGATTCGTCTCTCCACCCTTGAGACTGATCGGGTTTACACACACTCGTACCCTCTTTTGGTTCTGCACCCAAATGGTGTAAAGAAGATGGGTGAAATTCATATGGCCGTGAGGTTCACTTGCTCTTCTCTGCTTAACATGATGCACATGTACTCACAACCACTGCTGCCAAAAATGCACTATATTCATCCATTAACTGTAAGTCAGCTCGATAGCTTGAGGCACCAGGCTACTCAGATTGTATCAATGAGGCTGAGTCGTGCTGAACCTCCATTGAGGAATGAAGTGGTTGAGTACATGCTGGATGTGGGCTCCCACATGTGGAGTATGAGAAGAAGCAAAGCTAACTTCTTCAGGATTATGAATGTTTTGGGTGGGATAATTGCTGTTGGAAAATGGTTTGACCAGATATGCAATTGGAAAAACCCCATTACTACCGTACTCATTCACATCTTGTTTATTATACTGGTCATGTACCCGGAGCTGATATTGCCTACAATTTTCCTCTACCTCTTCTTGATTGGAGTTTGGTATTACAGATGGAGGCCAAGGCACCCTCCTCACATGGACACTCGTCTGTCTCATGCAGATTCTGCACATCCTGATGAACTTGATGAAGAGTTTGATACATTCCCTACTTCACGGCCTTCCGACATAGTGAGGATGCGATATGATAGGTTGAGGAGTATTGCAGGGAGAATTCAGACCGTGGTTGGTGACTTGGCTACTCAAGGGGAGAGGCTGCAATCTTTACTGAGCTGGAGAGATCCAAGAGCCACCGCTTTGTTCGTGCTTTTCTGTCTGATTGCAGCGATTGTCTTGTATGTTACACCGTTCCAGGTTGTGGCTCTTCTTACTGGATTTTATGTGCTGAGACACCCCAGATTCCGTCACAAGCTTCCCTCCGTGCCGCTGAATTTCTTCAGGAGGTTGCCGGCTAGAACCGACTGCATGCTGTGAGGAAGACCGTTTTATTTATTTTGAGTTGCCTTTGAGTGGCAGGGCATTCTATTTTGCGCCATATTGTGTTTAGTTGCAGAAGAAGATGCAGTACCTCATTGAGCTGTTTCGTGTTGAACGCTTAGCTGCAACAAGGAGCATCGAGAGCGCGACGCTTCTGGTATGATGTATTTAGACCTCGTCTTGAAGGTGACTAGTTTTCCGCTAAAAACTTTTATCTAAGGTGACTAGTTTATGTCCATTTGTAATTTTGTAGGCTGTGATTGGAATGTTGAACCATTTTGTGCTTAATTACTTCTTCAGTATTTTTGAACTCACGTTTTGTTAAGTCCATCAGGTTGAACATCTGTTTCGGTGTCTTTTCGGGGTTTTGGTTGTCTTTTTCGTACACGACCTGTGGGAAAGAACAGTAGTGTTGAGATTTGATGCGTAATGTTTAAGAGTAGGTTATGAAAGAACATTGCTTGGCTCCTTATCACGAACGAAATTATTCAATTCAAAGCTCAAAAAGAAACGTTTGTGAATGTGTTCGAGTAAATGAGCGGAATATTTTCTTTTATTTCTAGACAAAATAGCTTTCACAAGATGCAGGCTCCCTTGAATTTATTATTATTAACGGGAGAAAATTTGAAATTATTATAATTATTTAATAAAAAAGAATTTTAAACACGGGGCGATTAGTGAAAATTCAACACATTATTCATTAGAATTTTGTACCTGCGGGACAGTGACATAATATTATGTATAATGCATGTGTGTATTATATAACATAACCAATTTATTAAATGCATGTGACGATGCTGTGTTTGGATAGCGACTCAAATGATTCAGCAAAAACAGGGACACTTGATACATGATCTATTTATATTTAATTCGAGTTAGTCTATTTTAGTTGGGTAGAAAATTCAAGTTATGGGGACAGACAAAGATTGCTCATGCAGTTTAATCTTATTTTTCATCTCCCTAAAACTTGTTTCAAGAATCATGTCGGTTGGTTGGGTGTGTCAGTTTTCTACTTTTACAAATAAACAGATTCACTGTTATATGCGGTCAAATAATGCATACATGACAATGTATTACTGGATGTAGACGTATTGATGACGATGAATTCATTCTACGTAAGTTTTTAACTTGCTTTTGATTTTGATTTTTTCTTCTCGTAAATTAAAGTGCTTCATAATATAATTGCCTAAAAGAACACAGGCTGAATTAAATTCTGCAATGATCATGAAATCCAACATGCACTTTCACTCCCCCATGGTAGCATAAAATTATGGAGTGTTCACCAAAAAAAAAATTTATGGAGGGTTTAAAATTGAATAATTGTAGAGAAAAAGTTACCTTAAAATGAATGGGCTTTGATTCTTGGAACTCTATGGCTGTTTGTTTCCCCACGGGATCCTCTTCGGATCATTTTGTGAGGATCTTGGAAATTCGTGAATCGTGTTGGTTCATCGTACATCGCGCAATCATTTTTTGTCAATTACGGTTTATTTTTATTTTTAAATAAAAATATTTTAATATAATTTCTGACCGTACAATATGTGATAAACGTACACAATTCATAGATCCCCGGGATCCTCACAAAGAGGATCCCACCAGGGTCGGACTCGTTTGTTTTTTAGTTCTAGGTTGGTTGGGGGTCCCTGTCTTATTTATTTTATTTAATCTTTTAATCAATTAATTAAATTTTTTTTTTAAATTCTTACAACTTTTCCAAGTCTTGTTTGATTTGTTTTATAATTTTTAGAAGATGTTATAAAACTTAAAAAAGGACAATGATTATACATTATTTTAGCATATTATACATTATTTTTTACTTGTAGCTATTAGATTGAATAAAAAACGATATGTGGTGAGGATTAAACATGAGTATGTGTTAATCATTTTCCAACTTAGAACCTAATTTAGCTTCTTATCAATTTCTTTTTTTTTTGTCGATCTTATTAGTTTTCTTATCAAGGAATAGATGCCACCCCCTCATCGATGAGACGAAGCAGACACCCCTCCCAGATCTTCAGTGACAAAAGTACTCCCAAACTTTTTACCCCTGTCCGTCGGATCTGGAATCTTAACAGGCAAACAAGTCATTTAGGCGTCTGTATGGGCCGTTTGAGTGTAGGCCTGATCCAAGCCGGAGGCCACATTGGACCCAAAAGCAGCAACCCAAACCAGAATGGCAAAACGGTAAATAAATCCAAATCAACACATTTTTTTTTAAGAATGGCAAAATTGGTAAATAAATCAAAATCAAGCCAATTTCACTGCAGCTTATGAATAGTGCTAATTTCTCCCCAACTTTAGACTATAGTAATGATCAACTTGGATTGGACTTCCAAAATAATTTTTATACAACAATATTTTACATTACGGTGTGAGGGTATTTGGTCCAAATTACATAGTGGACTTGACACAATAATGTGATATCAAATTCATTCAGGGGACTCAAATATAATATTAGACCGTATCATTAGTAACATTCTTCTTCTTTGATAAAAGCGGTACTCTAGTCTAACCTAATACGAATTGCTAGAGAAAAATTCAAATTTGGATGCATGAAAAAAAAACATATATGCTCTAGTTAATGTGGCTATATCCACATCAGTGACCATTCTCTCTTCAATTTCCTTCTTGGACACTCTACATTGCCTATGCACTCATGTAAAACACCAAACACATTCATTCTTACCCTAAAAAAACACTCATTCTTTTATCTAGAGACAGTCATTTGAGTTAGGTAGGTAGTTAGTTAGCTACTTGAGGTGGGTAGGTAGTTAGCTATTTGCGCATGTAAGTAGGTAAAGTATATGGGCACATAAAGGTTGTGGCCCTGAATATTAACGTTTGAATAATGTTAGGAAAATCAAATTTGTAAACTAAATGATGTGTCATCAATAAAAAATGAGCATGTTAATAAATATTTAAGTATAATTCAATCATCAACATCCACATAGTTTAGTTTACAAAATTTAATCTCCCTAACATTATCCGGTTTAGAAACCCTTAAGGTTTTGGCACCTTAGTTTGAGATAAGTTAGAGTCTTTTTAAATATAAAAATAAGGATGTCATATATCACATGATAACTTATTATAAAAGAAGATCTTTGTATATTCACTTCCACCAAAAATTTGACAGATAGGTTTTTTTTTTTTTTTTCTTTTCTTCCAGATGAAATAATATTACGAGGAAGATGTTGCTATTACCATACATCCGACTAGAAATCTAGTTATCTATTCAAAATGTTACCTTGGAAATATTTAAATATTGATGTGCTCTCTCTCGTGGCTTTGGGAGTGTTTTGTTATTCATACACCACTTTTTACCTTTTACATACTTTTCTTAATTTATGATCATTGGATTGAATTAAGTGAAAATGATCAAAAGACAAAAATTCATAAAAGGTGTATAAAAGGTAAAAATAAATGCGTAGATAATACTACTTTTTTTTCTTCTTCTAAAGCAAAAACAACTAATATTACAACGCATATCCACACATAGGATGAGCGGTATCATCCGTCCCATTGATAATGTGATCAATAGAATTATGATTTAACTATATTTGTTCTAAAAAAAAAAAGACGGTATTAGTGCAATGCATTCACTAATGCAACGATGTTTTTATTACGAAGATTTTATTTAATTTTGCTGTTAACGCGCAAAAACAAAACAAGGACAAAAACCGCCATAGTGGATTAGGGTTCAGTCATTTATTCTCTTTCAAACAAACAAAACAAAACAAAAGGTCATTTGTTCCCATGCACGCATGCATCCGAATACGCATGTTAGTTTTTGTATGACTTAACATTTTTTAGTGCATACACATCTCATCCGGAAGCCAGTACATTTGCCTCCCATAAATCCCTCATTTTTGCATGTAGTTGCACAATTGCTTGACCTGAAGCAAATACCGCGGTATTTATGACTTGGAGACTCACAGGTCTTCGACGACTTCTCTTTTGTCTTCCCCTCAGCAACCATTGGACCCGTTCCTGCCAAACATGCATCGATATATCAACCCATAAAATCCTGATTTTCTTTTTCATCACCGGGAGAATGAGTATTCGAATATATAAATTTTATTTCATTGTTAGGCATAAAGATGAAGTTAAGATCAGGAAAGAGAAAGATACCAATAGCCACCAGAAGGAGGAGGAGGATGAAGACAGTTGAAAACAAACGCCCGGAACGCTCCATCTTGATTTTCTGGATGCGTGAGTGATCTTTGCACGCGTATGAAATAAGAAATAAGTGAGATAAAGAGAGAGTTGTTGATTTAAAGAATTAACTTTGAAGGTCTTTATATAGAGTTGGTATGAAAAAAATTTAAGTGTATTTCCGTAAAGAGCATTCCATGGTAAAAATAGAGAGGTTGGAAAAAATTTCGTCTCCGAGAGGCAAGAACATAACCCTATTTTAACTCATCATTTTTTGGCATCCTACATTTGAGGAGAGACAGTGGCTCTATTTCTCCTCAAATAGAAATATTGCTTTTTTTCGGGGTACAAAGGAGGAGTTCGAACTTTGAATTTTTAGCCTATTTCTGTACATCACCCCTCTCACCCTCACCACTAGACAATAACCCAGTTGAAATTGTTCCTACAATTTCCCTGTCACAATTCTCTTTCCGTGTTTTTTGTTTTTGTTTTTGTTTTCAAGCACATATACTTGATTTTTATTTTACCTTTTACCACAGTCAATGCCCGTGATAGATTGCAATCTATCACGGATACTGTACCCATTAGTAATCTAGATGTGATAAAGAGTCTTATTTTCTACCACGGGTCTTGTCCGTTGTCAAATGCAATATAACCACGGATTGCGCCCATGGTAGATCAGGATCTAACACCATGTGCTATGGCCATTGTGGATTACAAATTGGTTACGGCCAATGCCCTATATAAAAAATTTCTCAAAATTTCTCAAAATAATTATAAATTAGTCAATAAATAAAGAAGTACATATATATAAAGATATTTATATAAAAAAATTGTACATTTTCTTCATAAAAATTCACATATTCAAATATTACACTAAAGCTAACAACAAAATGAGTAGTTATAGTAAGAAATACCAAACCACTGAGTTATGCTAGAATGTACCAAAACATGTACAAACCTTGTCTCACACTCACAAAACTTAAATCCTAGTTCCAAACTTGGTTCTCCAATGATATTCATCTCCTCTTCATTCATTTCTTCAAGAGGACAAACATCTCCAGCAAGCCAATGCACACTTCGTAAATGTAATAGTTGATATTTGAATTGTAAACCCTCATGAATTTGAACCACCAACCACTTATGAGAAGAACAAGGGAAAATATAAAGCTTAGAAATAAAAAAGACATGTCTCAAGAACATCGTATACAGAAAAATTCAAATCCACAAAGTCATTTACCACAAAAGGCAAGCAATAATGATCGAAGTGAGTACATGGTGCCTGTCGAAAATAATTGATCGGTAGAATTCAAGGTTTCATTTTTACCTGTCGAAAATAATTGATCGGTAGAATTCAAGGTTTCATTTTTATTTCAAACCACCTGCCATAGATTGACTTTTTCACTAAAGGAATTTTGTGACATGAAAAATAGCAGTGAAAATGTAGAAGAGTTTTGTGACATGAAAAATAACCGTGAACCTTCAGCGTGTATTGCAGAGCGAACTCCACTCTTCAACTGATTTAGCATAGTTCACTAGTAGAAAAAACACTTTGCGCAACGGAAACTTGCGTGATGCAGCTAAATTCGTTGCGCAAAGTATGTTCGCGCGACGCTAAACAGGAAACGTTGCGCAAACAGGCTTTGCACGACGGAACTTTGCGCGACGTTGGTCTTCGTAGCGCAAACCAGTTTTGCGCGACGTGTGTGAACATACGTCGTGGAAAGCCACGTTTTGTGCGTCCCGCTAGATTTTGGCGCAAAAATAAGATAGCTTTGGCGGTTTTTTCGTTGACTTTGCGCGACGCAGGGCCACCTACGTCACGCAAAACAGCTTTACGGGACGCATGTTCACCAGCGTCACGCAAAACATCCTTGCGTGACGCCACCTACGTCACGCAAAGCTGTTTTGCGCGACGCT
>JADOBS010301864.1:0-12841 GCA_015708375.1 Cydonia oblonga
ATGATCTCCTTTTATAGAAGAGAGCTTCTAGCTTCATTCTGAGGATGACACGTGGCGTGCTTTGATTAGCCTCTGATGTTGACACGTGTCGCACTGTGATTGGCCTTCGATGTCGACACGTGTCGCGTTGTGATTGGCCTCATGGTTGGAGGGAGATTCTTGTGGATCCTTGACGGTATAATGTTGACCGGTGCTCAGTAGTTTCGGGATTGGTCAAGTATGGTACAAACAAATTACTTATGAATTTCCACATACATGAGTTGAAGGTTAAGTTTTCCTAATGCATATTTTCCTCGTGATGTTCAAGACTTCAAGTGAAAACATATATCTAACGTTCAACCCGTTTGTGATGTTCAGATCAAATATAAACATACAAGACCCAATAAGCTTTGTGAAAACCCTTCTCCACAAAGGCCCCACTGTCGGGACATAAGCGCCCTTTTGCTACCCATATGCGAGGCACCGTCTTAGCCTTCCCTGACTAGGATCGCTCCCACACCCGTAGCATTCGTGATCAGCCTACTCAGCTGCGTATCGATCAAAAGGCAGGGCAGCACAGCTCCCAACCAAGGGAGTGATGTCGTCTTAAGTGAACTTACAATTACTAATCACAAGAAGCCTTACTCAATTTCAGAGTGACGTTCCAATAGAAATTGCATCAAATTACTTGTCTAATTACCTAATGGTCGCAAATCATTAAGGTAATTTGATAGTTTAAACACCCTGATCAATAATTCAAAACAAGCATGCATCCATTCATAAGCAAATTAATAAAATCACATATTTATGCTAAGGCTCATGGCCTCACCCTAGCAAAAGGAATTAGTTACACATAATCATAAAGAAAAATTTTATTAAGAACATGGATAGAAATACCTTGTAAATAAACTTGAAACTTCAAAAGCTCTCTAAGCCGAATTCTCCAAATTAGTGCACACTGAACCCTAATGGCCAAATAGTCTTATTATACTATTACAAAATAAAATCCTTCCTAGGAAAGGTCTTTCTAAAAACTAGGAAACATAATAAGTTAAGTGAAACCAGGAAACACAATCTAAATAAACATGAAAATTTGCCCAGTAGATAATCAGCCACGTTTCTGGGCGTTCATGACTTCAAATCAAGCCCAAGATGAATTATTTTAAAGCTTATGATGTCTTGAACATAGTTCCAGAATGGCCCATTGCGAAAAGACACAATTTTGGACACCAAATAGTCCAAATAAATCCAAAATGTCACTTTGACAACATTGCGCGCTGTTCTTTTATTTCACTGCCTTAAACTATTCGCTTGGGAGAAAATCTGAAAGGTCGACACAAACAAGTTGAGAGACCCACAAATATCCTCCAATTGAAATCACTCTAACATTCATCTATTTGGTCACTTTTTGCTAAAGAGGAAATCACATGTCCTACATTAGAAATATAAATCAAAATATCAAAATTTCACCAAAATAACTAGCAAATTAATATTAAGAATAGGGTAACATATGTAGTATAATATCGACTCATCAATGGGGTTGTCTAGGAAATTAAAGAAGATAATAGAGAAAGGAAAAGAAAAGAAGAGCGAAAAGGGGAGAGGGATGAGGGAAGGGGGTAATAAGGGTTTTGATGAGAAGCATAAGGGGACTTATTCTTATTTTAAATGCATTAATCTAAACTTGTGTCTTAAATTTATATGGTCTGATGGTATTCCTCTTCACTTGCAAGTGAGAGGTCTTAGGTTCGATTCTTGTCAAAGAAGAAATTGAACCACATTATTGCTAGCCCATTGTGAGGCTTAGCCTACCTCCACTTATTATAGATAACATCGTTAGTTTAAAAAAAATTATTTTTGTTCTTTTTTTTTTTGGCATCCACATAACATATATTTCTGTAAAAAGAGGGTCCCATTTGTGCCATGTCACCAACTTTAACGAATTTTCCAACAAACTTCATGGGGCAAAGTGAAAAATAAGTTGAGTTTTAGAGGGTTAAGACAAAAGTTGAGTTACATGGAATAAAGTGAGACTCATTGAGTTTCAAAGGGCGTAGGCATAAATAAGCCTAAAAGCCAAATAATTACATAGCTTTTGTCTTGGTGTTTTGGACTTTTCTTTTGGGTAATGTTGTCCACACAAGCAATTTTACTTCTTGTTCTCCTCTCACTTTTCGGTCGTCAAATTGAATGAATTGAAGAAGAATAATGATAAAAAGTTAACAAGGATGTGGGAGGTAAAAATAAGTGTGTGAATAACACTATCCTTTCTTTTTAATGTCTTTATTGAGAAAAAACTTTGGTGGGTACTCAATTTTGTACCTGTGATACATAAATGACACATCCCGATCCGAATATCCAAATAAACACTGAAGTCAAGGCATGTTCACCTACACCCAGACAGTGACGAAGCCATATTATGGAAATGATGGGTAAAAGTGCAGGTAGACTAAATTTGCAAACTAAATGATGTATCACAAATAAAAAATAAGCACATTAGTCAACACGTAAGTAATAATCCAATTCATCAACTTTGATGTCATTTAGTTTACAAAATTTAATCTCCCTAGCTTTATCCTAAATTAAAACAAGAGCTTTATCCTAAATTAAAACAAGAGTCTAGATCAATTTTAAACAAAGGGTGAGTGTGTGCACTGCCGGATGTCTCATGTTACAAAATATGTAATATCAAAGATAGGTAAAAGTGCAGTAAAAGAATGTCATAGTACGGAACTTTTAGCTATTTAGACATTATTCCTTAACTAAAGATCCAAAGGTTAAGAATTCTGGACCATAAAGTGAGCCAATCTTGAAGTTCAACTTCTTGAAAGTATAGCATGTGTTCTTGGTGTTCAACTTCATGTAAGTTGTAACTAGCCAAAACTGCTTCCAATGTACCCAATATAAGTTCTTGATACGCACCACCACGACTTGTTTTTGTCACCTTTTCTTTACATCTCCCAAACAATTGGGTTATAGGCCAAGAGCAAGACAGACAGATAACATAGAGATGGGAGAGGATTCTCGCCCCTCCTCTTTCCATCCCCTTCCATTTCTTCATTTCACATTCTTTATTTTATCTCTCTCTTTCTATAAAAAAAAATAATATAAGATGTAAATTGTAAAAGCTGTAAAAGGACACAACCTAGAGAAGGGGATCGATCAACCCCAAAAGAAGCTTCCCAATATAAAACGAACAAGTAATCTCTCTCTCTCTCTCTCTCTACTCCAAGCCTGTAAATTGTAAAAGCTGGAGAAGGGGATGGATCAAGCCCAAAAGAAGCTTCCCAATATAAAACAAACAAGTAATTTCTCTCTCTCTCTCTCTCTCTCTCACGCTTGGGGCTACCCAATGCAGTCCCTCTTCTTTTTATGAGGTACACTCTTTCGTCCACTTTCTAGTTCCTAGTCTTGCCTTCTGCTCAAGTGCGACGCCATGTCACTGTAGTTATACAGTAAGTCTAAATTTTCAAGGCAGAGCGTCACAGCTTTTGCTTCCTGCCAACTCCCATGTGACTCAATTTTGTAACAGTACTTTTAACCGGTACAAGAGAAAAAGTTTCATTAACAGCTGATGATCAGACACTATAAAAAAGAACGTGTCTTGTTATATTCAAGCATTATCCAACTTAAATGCAACTTTCATTGCATGCGGGGGACATGTACCACCGCATTTGTGTATTGTCCGACCCATGGTTAGGCTGACTGATTCAAAATTTTCATCTACTTATTAAGATGATAGGTTACGGTATTCCAAATAATATGTGCTTTCTTTTTTTTAATGTTTGAACTCTAACCAACCCATCGGAAGATTAAGCGAAGAGAAAAGTTTAGAGAGAGAAATAGTATAAACTGATTTCATATGTGAATGATTAGTTACAATTTTTATCTTTCTAGCTATATATAGAAAGTAGAAAACTTAATGACTAAGTAGTCCTCTAACTACCAAATGACACAAGATTGTGACATATGTACATCCAAGATTATGATAGTTGTCTAATTACATTCGCTTAATACCCTCCCTCAATCTCAACTAGAAATTCAGTTTGTTAAGATGGTATCAAAGCATACTATTTCACGTGTGAATCCAAACGATCATATGCGCTTCACGTCATCTCATTGTGCTATCCACATGTTAGGCTTGAAACTTTACCACACGTGCATGACGTGTTGATAATGTGTCTCACATTAATAAGATGAAAGATCTTGTAAGGGCTTATAAAAGATTGAACTACTCATCATATTCCAATTAATTTTACGATGGAATCTCGACTTCATTCTTAATCTCAAAAAAAATTTTGCAACTTGGGAGCAGTCAATGCTTTTCGACTCTGCTTCAAATTTTCTGTTCACCGAGTCATTTTCTTATGAAAAAGTGTTTTATAATTTACCAAATGGTGGAGGAGATGGACACAGCTCTTGTCCAAGATACCAAAAAGTATTGACTCAACAAAGAGAAGCATCCCATCCACATCCACAAAGCCTCTCTCTCCGTCTCTCTCTCTCTCTCTCCATGGATCTCACAAGCCCCAGATGCTTTGAACCTCCATCTTTTATCTCATCCAGTGGGGTAAATATCCCACATTTGGTTTTTTCCTATTACCTTTATTTTGTTTTTACATTTGCCCATATGGGTTTTAATTACTTTTCCTTGTATGCCTTTTTTCTTTTGTTGTTATTGGTGTTTGTGATTCAGGAACCGCCATTGGAGAGCAACCCAAGCTTCTATGGAAAAACCAGTAACAACCCATTTGCTGACACATTTCCAGACCCTCTCTGCAAGCTCAACCTCAAGGAAACCTCTGATTTTGTCAAGTCACTCCCAGTCCCAAGCAATGTCACGTCAGCACAGCGGAGGGAGGGAGGAGTGAGCTCTGTGACACAGAGGAGAGGAGTAGAAGCTCCTCCCACTCCCGGAAGGCCAGTTTTCAGCTTCTCAGTTGGCAACTTTTCGAGAAAGAGCTTTCCTTCAAAGTGGGATGATGCTGAGAAGTGGCTCATAAGCACTTCCTGCCATGAATCTCCTGCTCACACCATCAAGCCACAATCAGATTCCACAAATATTTTTAACCCAAAACAATGTGAGGTTTTTGCTGAAAAATCAAGGGTCACAGAGGATAAGGTCTCAAAGGTGGTCTCAAGCTTCCAAAGATGTGTCTCTCTGAACAATTATCAATCTGCCAAAGCTTTCAATGGGGTCTCAACCTCTGCTGATGTGCTTCTAAAAGGTTAAATATTTTACTTCAACTTTTGTGGAAGCTTCTCACCTGTTGGTGTTTGCATCACATGCCCCCCTTTTTGTTCCACCTTCATCTTCCCCCAGAGGGGGGGGATTGGAGAATTGAACTCGGGTGCATGGGCGAATGTACCAATGTAGAATCTAGTATTTACCTTGTATCTTTCAACTTCTGGAAAACACACAACAATTGTTCTACTTAATCAGTGAAGGGTTTACTAAGTATCTGCTTATGCAAAGATAATTGGAGTCTTTAAATTTACTAGCTGAAATAGTTACTGTTACATTGAAATTGCTTAATTTTGATCATAACCAAATTTCTTTGAACTGAGTTAGTTTGTATTACAAAACTGAAATTTGGGTTTTGTTTTGTTTGTGCAGATAAGTTTGTCAACGGCATAGAACCAATTTTACCCAATTCCAGGCACTTAGAGCCAACTAAAGAAGGCTTTCTATTCAAAAACTCGGCCTGTGATGCCATAAAAGATGCAGGCAGCGGCACAGAAGAGGCTCATCATGTACACCATCGAGATGTCGGCACAGAGGTGACTCCTCTTGGAAGCTCCACAACTTCGAGGTGCCCTACGCCATTCAAGTGCTCATCTCCCGCGCGCCACAACACGCCTGCAAATAGGTCAGGGCCATTGGCATTGGGGCACTCTAGCAGCACCAACAACACCATTGACATTGCCCAGCTGCAGGAGTGCCTCGGGACACAGTACGATTCAGTTCAATCGAACTGGAGCTCAAGGGAAGAAGAGGAAGTGGAAATATCGAAGAGCTTGAGACATTTCGAAACAAGCACTCCGTGGGGAGAGAGAATTTCTGAAATTAGAGCTGCTGCATGGGAAGGGGAAGAAAATAACAAATGCTGCCTTAGGTAATAAATGGATGTTAAACCACATTTCTTTTGAGTTTTAAGAGTAGTTTTGCAAGTGGTGGGTAAGGCCTTCATTTTAGATGCACTCTATCTAGGGTTACCCTCTCCCCGTCTTTTACTCAAACTTAGAATAGTAATATCGCTTGTAATAAAAAAATGAATGTGTTTTTAATGTACAGGTATCAGAGAGAAGAAGCAAAAATCCAAGCTTGGGTCAACCTCCAAAGTGCAAAAGCAGAAGCTCAGTCAAGAAAGCTTGAGGTACTTTTGTCATTCTGTTATTATAACCTTGGTGGAATCTTACTCTAGCATGTTTTTGTTCTTTAACCATTTGTTGCATTTGCATGGCAATTCAAATGCAAGCATTACAAACATGAGATGTGAACTTGAATACTGATGTTGCCTCCCCTTGCTGTTTTTGTGTATGATTTTCTATTAGCATAGGGAAATAATTGGAAAATATACACAAATTGAACTGGTTATAAACGTTCAATAAAAATAAAAAGAAACCCGAATAACACTAAGACGTCACGTCAATAAAGGGGCACACAAACCCTGGTTTAAATACGGCTTATTCTTGGGTGGTAAATGATTTTCACACTTATTTTCTGCTTATACACCCGGTTTAATTTTATCCCTTGATTCTTCTTTAATTTACTCAATACAAAGACCACAAATAAAGTATGCTGAAATCATTTCCCTTCTCGATTTAGTGATCCTCTAATTCTATTTCTGATTAAAAACTTATAATATTTTCTATTTGTGTGTATTTACTATAATAATTTTCTAACTATTGTAGATTCCATATGATGGAACCATGAACTGGCATTTCAAGTTATAGTGCACTTTTGCCATTTGGTTATCAAACATATTACTAAGTGGTTGCATTGTCAAACTGCAATGGTAGGAAGCGCATTACTATATTGGTTCTGGTTGGATTAAGGTCATTGTTTTGTTGGCATCCTACTTCTCGAGCCACCCGTCACTCTTGGATGCTACTCTTCTTTTGTATTTTACGCTGGACTCTGGTCCACTTCCATTGAAGTGCGTTTTGCTTTATATAATATGTAGTTTCTATGCATGCCAAACCTTTAAAGCAAAGAAGAAAGCTAGAAGTCTGTCCCCCACATTTTAATACTAGCAAGTAGCATTCCCATGTGGAAGTAGCAGCATTTACAAATCCATAGGGAATTGGAAAGTATTTACTTTAATTGGGTTGGAAGCTTGGTTTTTTGTTCTTTCCTAAATTCATTATAGATTACTGAAGAGGGCACTATTCAGTATTCAGTATTATAGTCACACTGTTATGTAACATCATCAATTCAGTATTGTTATAACTTGGATTTTTATTTGTTAATACCATACCCTATATGTCCATGACCTATGAATCATGTCCAATTTAGTAACAACACATGGCAGTGTGACGGTCACCTTAAAATTTCACCTTATCTCTTTTTTATACAATTAATATTCTACTTTTAACTCGCCTGCATAGTAGGAGCTCATCCACTCTACACAATGTAGTCACGCTCACGTCTACAAATTTCTCCCTTTTCACTTGAACTTCATTGTAGTTAACTGGCAGATGCATTTTTTGTATTGGATTATAGGTGAAAATACAGAAGATGAGATCAAACCTGGAGGAGAAGCTGATGAAGAGGATGGCAGTAGTGCATACAAAAGCTGAGGAGTGGAGAGCAACAGCGAGGCAGCAGCACTCTGAGCAAATCCACAAGGCCACCAACAATGCACACAAAATGACCACAAATAGGCACAACCCACATTTTTCTGGCCACATTTCTTGCGGCTGCTTCCCTTGCAGTAACATTAAGTAACATTCGAGGTCATCAAAGAAAAAAATGCAAAAAATATATATTTCTTAATTTGGACTACTACTTAGTCTCACAGATAAATCAGAACTACATATTTTTAGAATGAGGCTCCATTGTAAGTCCAAAAAAGAGCAGTAGTGGCTGCAACACTAGGTCATTTTTTTTTCGTTACAAGGGGAAATCGAATCTGAATTAGAATCTACAATTAACTTGCGAACAAGGAAAGCGATTTTCGTATTCCTGCTCTTCCTCCTGTGCCTTGTGTGAGGATTGAATAAATAAAGTAGGATTGATAGATGTGAAGTGCATATAGGCGTGAGTGTAACAATTACTTGGGGTTATTTTCGGCACAATTGGATCACTAATTGGGTTTCCAATTTCTGAATTGAAAATTCAAACTTGCACCCCTAATCACTACCAATGAACAATGTCTTAATCAAGTATTAAAGGATAACCTGTAAATGACATTTCATTAATCCAATATTTGGTTAAGAGCATTTATCTTTATACATGAAGTATTGAGTCTAATTTTTTTTACTTTCCAATATCGCTTGTATAAAGAATTTGTGTTTTTTGATCCAAGCAAAGGCAGTTGATGGAAGTAGCAACCTTGCATATGTTTATAAGTAATTTGACTACTTCTTATATTGTCAATTGATTTTACGGTGAAACCCCAACTTTTTTCATCGTATTAGAGCCAATTGTACCACATGTGAAGCCCAACGGCAACACACTTTCCACACCATCCCGTTAGTATTGTCCATGTGTTAGGCTACAAAATTCCTCACACATGAGTGAATTCCACTTTAGTAGGAGTAACCTTACAGGTGTCTACAAGTAGTTATCAAACGACCCAGGGACAGAGTTAGAAATTTCTTTTGGTGGATGCAATCTGAAAATCAATTAAGAAAACCTTATTATAGTATGGCTTATACGTAATATGATAATAGTGATGATTTCAAATGATGATGCATTACAATTCCAATGTTATAAAAATTTTAATGTAGTAGTGGAAAGTGACAAAGTGATAAGAAAAATATTAATACATGATTACGCAAGAGAGGTTTTTTGGTTGAATGACAGAACAAGAGCTTTTCTGCTCATGTAATATTTAATATGGAGTATATGCAATATGAAGGTATATTGGATATTAGATACATATATTTTCTTTAAAGATAAAGCGTGTGTTTTATATAATTGTAATCTGCAACTTAACAAACAAATCACTTGAGTGGGGGCATATGCCCCCAATGAGCCTTCATTGGCTCTGTTCATGAAACAACCCCAAAAACAAATTATGGCAAAATTGAAACACATTTTCTTCTTCTCATTGACGACTTGACATTTATGGCTCGTTTACTAATTTGTAATCAGATTGAGATGAATTGAATTGAGGAGGAATTCGAATGAGGTGGAATCAGAATTAGATTTCTGCTGAAGTTGTTTACTAAAATTGTTTGGAATCGAAGTACAAATGATCCATATTCTATATTAGTTGTTTACCAATTCACATGAATCAGAATAAAAAATAGTTTGATTACTAAAATACCCTTGTACAAAACAGATTTAAATTTTATTTAACTAATTAATAATACAATTATTTTGTATATATAAAACTAATACAATTATTTATCCTAAAAAAGCCTTTAATTAACATATAAAAAGCCTTTAATAATACAATTATTTTTGTTGTAGCCTAATTTATCTGATAGGGGAAGGAGGCCAACGACACAGGGAGAGAAAATAGAGAGAGATGTGTTTGTAGGTTTGTGTAGAGGAATGTGTGTTATTCCCCATACGCAGTGTCGGTGTAGGGGCAAATGATTGGCTAGCCGTTAATGTACGTGGATCAACAAAGTTGGCGTCCTGGGACTCTAGGAGGGAAGTTCGTCATACATTTGGTACATCCATCTTTGCAGGCACATTCGCAGCTGGAATATGTGATATTGTCACTCGCGCTCGATCGGTGAAAGCATCTTGCATGCTCTGAAGATCTAATATGCGCTGCATTTCAGTCTCAGATTGAGCGGTATAGGGATCTAAATGAGACAAAGTGAGAGTTGTCCACAGTAATTCGCGTCGTATATCAGGAACGTTGACGTTCTTATCTCCCCCTAACGATGGGAAGACTACCTCATAGAAGCTACAATCCGCGAAATGAGCGGTAAACAAATTGTCTGTCAAAAGTTCTAAGTGATGAATAATCGAAGGAAAATCTTATACGACATAGATTCCCATCATTCACTAAGGCCCCATTTTTGTACGTAAGGGCGGCGAAATCGTACATAGACCGCGCAACAAAAAATGTGCAGATGTGATATGTCGAGTTCGTATCTGGTAACCAACTGAAGGGCGCTATATGGTTGGGTTGCAACAAGCCTGAGGCGGACCAACATGGTTGTGAGCAATATTGCATGGCCCTAAACAGCGATCGAGAGCTTAGTACGTATAACCAACGATCGAGCTATCATTTGTAAGCGCTTAATGAATGCCTCTGCCAGGCCATTCTAGGTGTGAACATAGGGTACTGGATGTTCAACTTCAACCCCAATCGACATGCAATAGTCATCAAAACTTTAGATGTGAATTCTCCAACATTATCCAATCGAATAGATTTGATCGGATAATCAGGATAGTGAGCCATGAACTTCATAACCTGAGCCAACAGTTTGGAGAATAGAGTGTTCCTTGTGGACAACAAGCATACGTGTGACCAACGTGTGAACGCATCAACCAAAACCATAAAATATCTAATTGATCCGCATGGAGGGTGAATCGGTCCACAAATGTCCCCCTGAATCATTTGTGGAAAAATAGGAGGATTCGAACGAATCTTGTCATAAGAAGGCTTAATAATAAGATTTCTCATGGAGCAAGTTTGACATGCGATTTCTTGAATCGAACCTAAACTTGGGGTTAGTGGATGTCCGTGTGATGATTTGAGGATACGGCACATCGCTATTCTAGGGTGTCTCAAATGATCATGTCAAAGTGTAATTTCGTGCGTTGATGTGGCTTTCTATATGACGTATTGTCGTAGTATAGAGACAACTCGGGGATACACTGCATATTCTCTAGAATACGCTTCTGGCCATATTTGTAGGAAGTTATGCACATAAATTCAACTCTGTTTTCTACATATGTTGCATGGTAATTATTATCTCTAATGTCCTTAAAACTCAACAACGTTCTTCCGGAACACAGAGAATAAAGTGCCTCATCAATGGTCAAGATTGTACCATTAGACAACATTATACGTGTCTTATCTTATCCTTCAATCAGGTTGGATAGCCTGAGAGGATTATCAGAGGTGCATTCTTTGGTATGAAGTTAGTGAAATAGATGCGTTCAAGCAAAACGGTGTGCGTGGTTGCACTATCTGCCAGATAACTAACTTCCCCACTAGTCATACTTAGAATGAAAATTAATCTGAATTTGTCACATGTATAAAAGTTCTAAAAATAAATATCCATTTAAAATAATTTTAAGCATTCCAGGACTGAAATTAATTAAAAAACTTAATATCCAAAAAACAAATCACCAACAAATAATCCAAATATAAGGGAAAATTGTTCAAAATTTAACCAAAAAACACAAAGGGGGTTCAGCCACTAGGTGGAATTAAGCCCCAATGTCTAAATTTTAACTAGAAAAATAGTTTATTCTAAGATTCTAATCTTTCATAGGTGGTATTCTCTTGAAAGTTAGAAACCTCCATCTTGGTACTATCCAGTTCGTCCACTTGCACAATGTTTGATTCAAACTTTTTACGACGAGAATGATATTCAGCTATAACCTTCGAGGATCGCGGCAAATACGGGACCAATGGTCCTTTGAACCACAATGATAACACATGTCCACATCCATGGTTTTAGGTGTCTTGCCCTTATTCTTGAAGTTTGGGGTCTTGGGAGCAAGGTTAGGGAGCTTATGGGCTTTGTTTCCTTCCTTAGATGAGCTTTGGCTCTGTTAACCTTGATGGGGTGGCTTCTGGTTGCCGCGACCACGCCTATGTTGGTGTTTTGGGTGCTATAGTATGCTTCAGGTACAATAGTCGCCCTAGTAAGTCGAGCTTGATGATTCTTCATCAACAGCTGATTCTGCTTTTCAGCGATAAGTAAAATAGAGATCAAATCCGAAAACTTAGTGAACTTCTAAGCTCTATATTGTTGCTGCAAGACAATATTAGTAGTAGAGAAGCTCGAATAGGTATTCTCTAGGAGATCCTCTTCGGTCAAGGTCTCATTACAGATCTTAAGAAGTGATCGGATTTGACAAACTTCATAATTATATTCATTCACAGACTTAAAGTCTTGGAAGCGCAAATGTTGCTAGTCATGTCTTGCTTCAGGCAAGAAGATGTCATTTTGGTGATCAAAATGATCAGCCAAAGCGACCTATAATGCTCGTGAATTCTCCTTAACAAGGTACTCGATTTGCAGTGTGTCATGAATATGTCTTCAGAAGAAGATCTTGGCAGTGGTTTTCTTAGCTTCGCCAATCGGATTGTCCGTCTCATCTTCAATGGAGGGACGCAAATTCTTTGCAGTGAGGTGGAGCTTCACATCTTGAACCCACTTGAGGTAGTTTCTTCTAAAGACCTCTAAAACGGTGAAGTCGAGTTTGTTCAAACTCGACATGTTCCTATCACAAAATAAATGGACAAGATGTGATTAGTGCAGTGGAGAAAAAAATCAATCCATTCACATAGGAGTAGAACATTCAGGTTCTAATAGACATGTATTGGTTTCAATTTGTATTAAAAAACTTTGGGTTTTCAAGGGTGATGTTTTTGAGAAAATCTTTAGGTTTTCAAACAAGGCATGTTTCTAGAAACCTCAGGTTTTAAAATAATTATGAACTTCAGGTTTATATGTTCATGCAGACAAACACACACATATATATATATATATA
>JADOBS010301865.1:0-12845 GCA_015708375.1 Cydonia oblonga
TTTGATTGACATTGCAACATAGCATGCCAAACTATGTGGACATTGAATACTACTCTCTCTCTCTCTCTCTCTCTCTCTCTCTCTCTCTATATATATATATATGTATGTATAGTCAGCATATCCTCCTCACCGGTGTGAATGGTTGGTGTATCTTGCTTGCTGTGGGCTGAAGATGACTGTATTATTGGCCTAAGCACTATGATTCATTGTGCATTGGGGTTTATTGGAAATTTGATAATAATGGGTTCTTGTTTTATTGGCCAGTTGATGGCACTGATTGGGGAGCAATTTGATGAGGCGGATGAGATTTGTGGAGTGGTAGCAAGTGTGCGCCAGAGGCAGGACAAACTTGCACTATGGACTAGGAATGCTGCAAACGAAGCTGCACAGGTGTGATTTGAACTTGCACTTTAAATTGGATGGTTTTGCTATCCTTGTATTTGCTTGATTTATATTCACTCTTCAATGAATTTTGACCTGCTCTGCTATTAAACAATGATATAGCTAGAGCCCCAACTTATATGTGATATAGATATCTGCACATCCTAAGAAGAAGCGAAAGCATCCACGAAGACATTGCTACCCAATAATGAAATATGATTACTAATACAAGATATGTTTGATATGTATACTCGATTGACCTCTGCCCAATCAGCAATATTTGGATCCCTATAATTGATTACATTTCCCGTGGTTTTGTTGCAAATTAAAGATGTTGCAAGTGTCTGAATCTTGTTAGCTTGTCATGCAGATGAGCATCGGGAGAAAGTGGAAGGAGATAATCGATGTTACCGATAAGATGACCTACAGCTTCCATGTAAGTTTCAGTCGCTATTATTTGTGTTGGAGTGCTCTTAATTCTATTTCTCATTCTTCTGTTATTGCAGGAGTGCTCTTAATTCTATTTCTCACTTCTTCTGGTATTGCAGGACGATTCCAAAAGGGAAAGATCAGCAAAGCCTCGATACAATGTGTAACTGGCTTGGTGCATGGGTCTTCACTCTCCATTACCAAAGTTGTGAACACCGCGACATTTGTCTACTTATTTTTATTAGTGTAATATGATCTCATTCTTTATGTTACGATTTTGAAAATTTTCTGAAGTACGCAGAAACTAAGTTTTGTTTGTAACATTGAAAATTTCTCGAGTACACTTAAAAAGTAAGTTTCGTTTGTAACACACCCATGATTTACTTGAGTTGACAATCAAATGATTCAAATTTGCATGTTTGCTAATAACTTTCTGCAACCTTATTGTCGGTATCGATGTCATGAAAATGGGATCCGAACTTGGATTCAAGGGGTGGACACGCGATCCTAATCAACTGACCTAACTCGCATATACGTTTTTCTGTTGATTTAGTGAAGGAACATTGCAACTAGACTGAAGAATGATCATGAAAAGTTCATATATTATGGAGACAAGACGTCAAATTCTACATTGTGGTGATGTTGAAGGAATCCCAGCAGGTGGAGACTGGAGAGTATATGCATGTGGAAGTCGTTTGAGAATGAAGTAGGAAATCAAACTAGGACATCAAATTTCTACTTGTGAAAACAAAATGGAGGCATCCGTGCTCTACTGATTCTATCACGCCAGGAACCCCAGCCTCTCTCCATTCTTCTTCGCCAGACGAATCAGTCCTTGCCTTTGTTTCGCGTCTGCTCCTATCGATTTGCAGAACTCGGTAATTACCTGCACGGAAAATAGGGTTTGTCAATAATTCTACAACATCTATCTAAGACCACCTTTTTTCTTTGTTCAAATGAAGGTTAAGATCTTGGAGAGGGAAAACTTGATATGCCTATAAAGCCTTACAATTCCATAATTCAATAATTAGAGGGAACCGAACACAAGCCCGTCACAATCTTAACTCGTTACTCTAGTAACTCTACTCTCTCTCACCACTTGGTTTTGCGCAAAAAAAAAAAAACGTACTAAAATTCTTTTTAAACCAAAGGCCTCATTTATTTAACAATTTGTTTTGCACCTACCGATTATGTTTTCATCTTAAATTATTGAAAAAGAAGCTGGAAAACTGAAAATTCGATAGTTACTAATTTGTAGCATTTTCAAAGCGATACTTCTCTTATTCGAACGATATTCTAATTATATTTAAAGTACACTACAAAAAAAGAGTTCAAATAGAGAAGCACATGAACTAGGCGCAAAATCGAACATCTAACACCAAATTTTAAAAAATATTCTAAACACGGTTACACAAAGGAAAGATTTGTATTAATTACCTGCGAGTGCAAAGCGATAGCTTTGCCTCTAATCTGATTGAACCTCTTCTTGCCAACAATGTTACGCGTGACAACAACAAGAGGTGCAAAGACACCTTTGCCTTCATTGATGTTCTTCATCATCGGCTGCGCTCTCACCGCCTTCCCAACTCTCACTTGGTTCGGGACCGCCTTCACCAACTTCCCATAATCTTCTCCGACAACCGAACTCCCCCAACTTCCATGGAACGACGAACTCAAATTTGCAGAAACTGAGGTTGCCATTGAAACAACAGTGCCTCTAGTTTCTCAGAAGCTTGTGAGTTTTGATGTTTTTTGCAATAGTCGTTGGTAGGGAGGGTTTTGTTGTGGAATTTTAAGAGCCTTTGGTTTCTTTTAAGGATAGCAAGTTAGGAACCACATATATTTATGGCCTTGGTTTTTTCTGTTCCAAGTTTTTTTTTTCCCTCTTTTTCCACGTGTTTTATTTTACCGCCTTTGTTGGCACTGACGGTCCCTATTTGTTGGGAGGAGGATCTGAATCTGAATTCCTGGTGGGTTTGGTCCACTTGTCACCTTCCTAGAAGCCACTCTGTCATGCGTGGGAGGATATTAGCCGTTGGTTCTAGAAACCTTTCTAAAATAGGGACATTTTAGAAGGCAAACTTTGAATTAAATTGAATGGTGCATAATAACAACGGACTTCATTGGTCTGAACTAGATTATTCAAATTTGTATACGTAGGTCAGATGTCGGCACAGACAAGCACTCAAGTTCGGATTCTCTTTTTCATAATGTAGAGTAGGTTAGACTCTCGTATTGACAAAAAGAAGTGACCGTTAAGATTAGAAAAGAAAAACA
The DNA here is from genome assembly GCA_015708375.1 of Cydonia oblonga. Taxonomy (NCBI): domain Eukaryota; kingdom Viridiplantae; phylum Streptophyta; class Magnoliopsida; order Rosales; family Rosaceae; genus Cydonia; species Cydonia oblonga. Next base: position 3,088 of record JADOBS010301865.1, read on the forward strand.
CCTAACTTCTGGCACGTACGAAGTTGTATATCAATAATTGATTGACTCTCTTTACATGTAAAGAGCAAGACGGTGTTTATTGTCTACAATTCAACTATTTCCTAGTAGCTACATGTGAAGAGCGTGAATTTTCAACCATTGATGGTTGAAGTCATGAGAAGAAGATTGTGGAAAAGGGTTTTAAATTTGCTTCCCGCGGACGGTGTTTGATGCACACCGTAAGTGTCACTGTTAGAAAAAAGTGGCAAAGCTGTTAGAATTTGGAAGCCACAGACAAAAACAGCATGATTAAACGCTGAGAGAAGTATTTCCACGTCAGTTTTTCGTCTTCAAATTCCACTAATTTAGAAACAAAAAGAAAAATCTTTCTTCTCAAGCAAAAAAGAATTTCTAAAATGTATATTGTTTTTTCTTTTAGGAATTCTGAAAGGGAAGAAAAAGAAAGTGAAGAAGAAAATCAATTTTACAATAGGGAGAATCTAGAAGATCATATATTTCAAAGAAAGAACACTTCCGGCAAGAGATGAACGCTGAATTTCTAGAACTCGGTAAACCATGGAAGGTATAACCAATTCCCATGATGCGTTTTTCCAGCTCGTTCTGCACGTTGAAGATCATGTAACGATCATATGTATCTACAAGTAATTAGAATGATAAGCAAAGACAATCAGTTGGCAACCAACAAAACATGACATCTTGGCCATCTCTTTTAGAAGGGCCGTGCAAGGGTTTCAAGTGATCAGTAGTTCCTTAGGTGAGAACCATACATTCTGTTTCTAGATTGGATTTCTAGATTGGAGTGCCACTATATAGATGTTTCATTTCGAAATACTAGTGTTAAAAATGATTTAATAGAAAAACGCACAAACATGCGAAGAAAACCCTAGGGAACATCGTTTCAAAGTACTTTCTGCATCGAAGTTAAACGGATCAAGATTCAAAGTATCAGTGCAGACACGAACAAACTGCACCGTAGAGTACTGCTCACCTCCAGTCTTATAGCAGTTGAAGAGTACAAGATGCAGGAATAACAAAAAGGAATGATTATTGTTTGAGAAAGCGTAGCAACGTACATATGTTTTTACATACTCGTCAAACGGGCGTTTGTTTGCCTTCACTAAATAGGATTGTACTGGACTGGGCTAGCTGTTAGTCCAATACCATGTTTGTTCCCTGTTGGGACTAATATTAATGAGACTAAAGGAGACTAGCATGGACAAAACCCTTCACTAAGAGGTCTTAGCGAGACCCCCCAATAACCATGGGACTAGCTAAGACTATCATCTCTCTCGTCCTCGTCATGCTCAATGATTACTCCCGACACTCCTCATCATCTCCGGTCACCTAGATCAATCATTAACTTTCCGATTTAACTCTCTTTCAGATCCATTTCATAACCAACTTTCATATAAAATATACCAAATTGAAGCTGAGAGTGACAAGATTACGATTCTACCTGAGTCGAGACCAAAAAGTGGTCGAATGTGGCCGGAAAATGGCCTGGAAGTCTCGACCTGTTTGAGCTTCTTCGAATCGAAAAATAATATAATATTAATAATTTAATAATTTAAAGATTTTTAGATAATAAAATATTGATAATTTATAGATTATAATAAAATATTAATAATAAATATTAGAATTTGTAGATTAAATAATATAATATTAGAATTTGTTATTATCCAGCTTTTTAGTCAAATACTGCACCAAACGCTTCACTAAGTTAGTCCAGCTTAATCTAGTCTAAGCCAGTCCAACTTAGTCCTTGAAACTAGTCCAGTCCGAGATAGTCCGGCGCAACAAACGCAGCCTTGATTTAAGTGTAACGGCATAAATCAGTGATATCCTATGATTGCTACACTTGGAGGGAATTATGCCAGTTGATGGGTTCTACTGCTCTTGGCTAAACTGTTTGACGTCTTCTACCTATGGCACAAAGGTAATTGAACTTTCAAATCTGTATATTGGAAGACACAACGACGTAGCAAAAATGTATTCTTGAAAAATTTAATTCGCCAATATTAGCATATACAGCTTCCATGGAATCATTTAGTAAATTTCATCCAAGAAAACATCTTATTCTATAAAAAGATACAAAATAAATAAGAATATGAATGTAATACAGAAAGAAAACCTCAGTCCAAGAGATAGAGAGAGAGAGAGCAAATCTCCTTTCTATAATATTTCAAATTTGAAAGGGGAAAAAACACAGAATGAATGTAATTGCATTAGTTTCTATACAAGTATACGTTTCCTTACAGGGTAGCACCAACATTCATAGAAATTTCAGCAATGCTTTGCGCCACTGCCAAAATAAACTCCGACACTTTGGAGGTCGAGGACTCAATACATATACCTTTATGGGAAAAATGAAACATCATCGACCACATCAGTCGCCGAAATTACGTCTCCATTAAAAAAACTTTTGCTTGCATGCATTTCAAGCTGCTTTGAACCATGAAGGGGAAGGATTATGGCATCAATGCAAAACTCTTCTTCCAGGATTCCAACTCTTTCTTCTAACTTGTGTATATGTTTTATTAAAAGCATTGTTGAATGAGTCTGGACAGCCAATACAGTCAACAGCTTCAATGCAAAGCAGTACTCTCAGGTACATTGGATGCATGCAATGTCCTTGATCAAAAAGGTTTTCAACATTTAATTTGCTTATGAGCAGGGAATATATAGGTGTCCGCTCTATAACAAGCCCAGCAAAAAAGGTCATCAAGTGATCTGCAGTTATCTGTGAACCATATATACCGTATCATTCAGTACAGAGTGCGTTATTAAGATGGTATGCCCTTACTACAATTTTCTTTTCAACAGAAAGGATGTAGGTGAAAATGTCATGCATTCCAGATACAGGTGTCGGTAATTTAGAAGCTGTACAAATCATCTTTCAACTACCCATCATCACTGCTCACCATTTTCGTTCCCAACTCCTTCCTTGGCTTAGCTGAAAGACCCCTTCCTAGCATCTCTTCCTCATACTGCCTAGCCATGTCTAACATTCCTTTCTCCACCAGAGCATCGATTAAAGCATTGCAAGCAGACCCATCAGGACTACACCCCAAGTGTTTCCATCCTATTCCATACGAGACACATTGGTCTCAGGAATCCCCATCTCCCAAACTTCCTCATAAGTATCACGAAAGTATCCATCCTTGGCTCACTTTCAATCATCCTATCAAACAGTCTAAGAATCTCATTTGGCTTCACTAGATGCTTGAAAATGCAATGATACGTGATCACATCCGGCACACAACCCAACTTCGGCATTTGATAAAGCCCCCCGAGAATGCCTCCTTACATCTCCCATTCTCGCACAAAAGCTTTACAACTGTATTATACGTCCCAACATTGGGTTCGCACCCAATTCCTTCATCTCCCTCAACAGTCGCTCTGAAAAATCAACACCGTCGGAAAGACCAATTTCACAATCCCTTACTCTTCATCTCCTTATACAACTTCACAGCCTTCCACGGCTTTCCACTCTTGCACAATATATCCAGAGAGAGAGAGATTGTGTTTTGCTGGGTTTGTTGGGTATGCTGATGTGTATACCGGGCAAAACTTTTAAATTTTAAAATTTTCTAACTTTTTAATATCCAGGGCTTGTGGCGCCAATTCATTTTCCACGGGAGCGTCACGTCACATATTACCATCTCTTTTTAACTGAAAGTTTGACAGATGTATGAAAGTGTCTTAGAATTATTACTTTAGGGTGCCACGTTGTACGTTAACAACCTTTTTTAACAGAAAGCTTAACGAATATATCACCCTAGGTATCATAATGTAGTGAAAAAACTTTATGTATGAAATGTTGAAAATCAATAAGCTTAAAGTCATCTCCAACCGAAAGGGCTAAATATAGCCCCATCCAGAATTATAGTTGTGGAGCAAAAAATACTAAAGAAAATATGGAGGCGACACGTGGATTTTTGGGTGAAAATGACAAAATTACCCTCAAGGCACACCGGAATTCCCATGCGGATGCAATGGATAATGACGATTCAAAATCATGGAAGAGTCAAAGGTGATCAAAATGGTATTTATTCAAATCCCTCTCATCACTCCTCATCAAATCCTCACTCAAAAGGTAACCCCCAATTTTCGTATTCAATTTAGGGTTAATTACCAAATTAATTGTAAGATATTATTTTACATAATATCTTGCAATTATATTGATTTTTCTACCATATGTGGCTGGTCCCTACTCTCCAAATGGGCTGGCTACACCCCTATAAATAGCCTCATATCTCCACCAAAATCCTAAGTTCATTCCCTCCCAAAAATTCCCAAGCACATTTTCTCTCAAATTCTAACTTTGGCATCGAAGATTCTTCGGCCAAAACCCTCCCCCCCTTTCATCGTCGGTGTGTGAGGCTTTTGACCTTAATCTTAGGTGTTATTATTTTGCAGGTGCATTTTCGTCAAAGAAGAAGACGGTGGAAATTTGCATCCACAAATTGGTTCTTATATTGAGAGTTTGATTCACATGCTCGAAGAAGACTCTCGCATTCAAAGATTTCTCATTTCTTGTTCATTTGTAGATTTTTAGTATGATCTTGTTCCTAGAGTTTTTTTTTTTTTATTTTTATTTTTTATTTTTTTATTTTTTAATTTTTTAATTTTTTTTTAATTTTTAATTTTATAAAATTCTTTGAATAAACGTAAAAGAAAAGTACAATAACAAGAAATTCGGAAACCACGATGAACGAAACTTCAAACGTTCAAGGATTTGGACCATGGCAATCCACGAGGCTCAACGCGACAAGTGGAACGGCACCACCACCACGGGGCCCCGCCATGGCAGCCATTACGGTAGCAACCATGGCAGCCACCCTCAGCAAAGTCCAAACCCATGTTGCCAAAACAGCTACTCGAATTCACACGGGCCCAAGCCCAAGGCGAGCCGGCCTGATCCGTGACCCAGCGCTAGCCCAACAAGCTCCTGAGCCAAGCCCAGCACCAACACCCACATACGCCGCACTCTAAGCAGCCCACTCCCATGGCCTTCCAAGCAATCCCCACATGTCTAAGGTCGGTTCAACCATCCCGACTTCTGATTTCTGGACCGACGATTGAACCGGGGGTTTTCACCCTATTTCTTCGCAGATTTGACATATCCCAACTCAAATCTCACTCTCGGAGTCCACTACAAGCGCCCTTGCACAACAAACAACCTTAGTGAATCGGCTCTAGCAGCGTACCGAGATACAACGTGCCTTAGACGAGGTGTCTCGAAGTAGGATAAGGGCAAACGACGAACCTCTCCCGCAGCGTCTAGGTAAACAACCCATCGACCAGCCACGAACTGAGCGTTCGGGCAATGTACACTCGTCTATACTCTCGTCTTAGCACGAGGAATAGTGTATAATCTCTGCTAGGCCTACATACTAGCATACATTCATGGTTGAGGCCACACTGTGATAATCAACATGAATAACCTTCCAGACGAAGTGTTCATTTGCGGCTAGGCCCACAAGGAGCATCTTCCACCTCACATCGGAGTAGGTAGCACGACCGATGGAGAGAATCAATCACTTAATTCGGCTCAAGTTCAATCGGCAGCGTTTGAGAAATTCACTCGCCTGCTAAGAACGTACCACATGCACCTCAGCCGCGACATAGACGAGTCGAACACGTGGAAAATAGCCAAGACCAGCTAGTCATGACTGGGGGCAACCGAAAGTTCCGCTACCCCAACAAAGGAAAATTCAGGAAGAAATATAGAGGCTTCTGATCGAGCGATTACATAATTTCCAACTCAACGGGGTCACTGACTAAGCATTACTATGGGACATGACCAACATAAGCAGGTCACATTTCACGGATGAGATCGAGCAGGCAGAGCCTCAACGTAAGTTCAGCATGCCACACTTTATGTAACATCCCACATCGCCCAGGGGAGTGGATCCTGTAAGCCTTATATGTATATTCTCATCTCTACCTAGCACGAGGCCTTTTGGGAGCTCACTGGCTTGGGGTTCCATAGGAACTCCGAAGTTAAGCGAGAATGGGCCAGAGCATTCCCAAAATGGGTGACCCACTGGGAAGTTGCTCGTGAGTTCCCAAAAACAAAACCGTGAGGGAGTGGTCGGGGCCCAAAGCGAACAATATCGTGCTATGATGAAGTTAAGCCAGGGATGTGGTGAGGGTCCGGACCAGGATGTGACACTTTACATCCTTCAAATGAGACAGAGACCCAGAGAGGCACCTTAAGCACTACCGAAGCACAATGGTTCTTTATCAGAACAAAAATGCTCTTATGTGCAAGATATTCACCATTACTCTATAAGGCGAGGCGCAAGATTGGTTCCACACTTTGCCGCCACAATCTATCCGAAGTTTCGAAAAACTTCCTTTGGTTTTCACCAAAGAATATTCATCCTACAGCTCGATCAAGAAGAAATCCAATCATTTCTTCAATGTCAAAAAGAACCCAAAGGAGTTGCTCCGCGACTATATGAAGATGTTCAAAGCAGAGAAGGCAAAGATAGTCGGATGCAACAACTCGATAGCTAGTGTAGCCTTCTAAAAATGATTCACAGCAGACCACCCACTGTTTGGAGAATTGATCATGAAAGAAGATCTAACTCTGGCAGAGAAGCATGCGTTTTGGGATGAAGCTCTACAAGTAGACAAGGCACCCGAGCAGCCTCGAAGAGAATTGGCAGTAGCTCAAAAGAAGAAAGACAGGAAGTAGTACAACAACAAAAATAGGTAGGAGGCTAAGTACAGGCACCCAAGAACTACTTTAAGTTCTTGATCCTGATCCACCAAATCCTCCGTGACATTAAGAGCGAACCATGGTTCAAGCTACCGAAACAATCAAATGGAGATACTTCCAAGTTGGACCACACAAAGTGTTTCGCATTCCATCGAGGTCCTGGTCACACAACCAACTGCTGATACACTTGGAAGAACTACCTAGAGAAGCTCGTGAAAGAAGGCAAGGTCGACAGATACTTGGACAAGCTAGCTACGCAACCTAGAAGGAACATAGATGCTAATGAAGAGTCGCCAATCAAGACAATTCGAATCAATGGCATCTTTACCGAATATGAGCACTTGGGGGCCATCAACAAGATCCAACATGCTCCACTAGTCTCACAGGTCTAGGCAGTCAACACCCAACGTGGACCCATTTTTGGCTTTACCGAGCAGGATGCCGAAGGCACCGACTACCCACACGACAACACACTAGTAGTATTTGTCCAACTAGCCCATGTTATAGTCGACAAAATGATGGTTGACAATGGAAGTGCAGTCAACCTATTTCAGCTCTCAGTAATTCAAAAGATGGGCCTGGAAAACACAATCATATATCGAGCGAATGTACTCATCGGATTCAACAGACACACCTCGACTGCCATCGGCAACAACACTTGACGTGAGAAGACTGCCAGTTTTCTCAAAGAAGATGTTCACAATAGTAAGCGACCTGTCTCCCTACAATGGGATTCTAGGACGACCTTGGCTAATAAAGCTGGATACCATAACCTCCGTCAAGTATAAAAAAATCTGATTCCGCATCTCGAGATGAAGAATTAGAGAAATCAAGTCTGACTAAGCCACATCTTAACGATGCACAGTGCAAGTACTGAAGGAATCAAGAAAGAATACCTTTACCCTCGTAGAGGCAACCAAGGTCCAAAGGGACGAAGAAGCTACCAAATAGTAACTACAATAGTCAGATCAAGAAGATGGTGTCCAAATCAACACGCCAGTAGACAAGACGGGATGGAAACCCAAAGAGGATGTCAAACACATCATTCTTGATCCCCAGCAGTTGGAGAAAACTGCTAGAATCAGCTTATGTCTAATCCCGAAAGAGAAGGAATAATTCATGACTTTCCTTAGAGAAAATCGTGATGTCTTTACTTGGTTACCTTTCAACATGCCTGGCATCAATCCCAAGATAGCTTGCCATAAGGTACATGTCGACCCCGCTGCCAAACCAGTAATCCAAAAGAGAATACATTTCGCACCCGAACGAGTTGCGACCATCGAAGCAGAAATTGACAAGTTACTAGAAGGCGGATTCATAAAAGAGGTAGCACACTTAGCATGGCTTGCCAAAGTCATGCTAGTAATGAAGAAAGAGAAGGACAAATTGAGGGTTTACGTATACTACACCGACCTCAACAAAGCATGTCTGAAGGATACTTATCCAGTTCCCCGAATTGATCTACTAATAGATTCAACTTCTAGGAACCAGCTGTTCAGTTTCTTAGACACATACTCTGACTACAACCAAATAGCCATATACGAGCTCGATAAGGAGAAAATCGCGTTCGTGATCGAGCGAGACACCAACTGATACAAGGTCATGCCTTTTGGCCTCAAGAACGCGGGAACTACTTACCAACGACTGGTGAATACGATGTTCAAGAACAAAATTGGAGTAACCATTGAGGTATACTTCAGCGACATCATGGTGAATAGCAAGCAACGAGCAGACCATATCGGTAATTTGGCAGAAACTTTCGACTTCCTTAGAAAGTACAAGATGAAGCTCAATCCCGCCAAATGCACATTTAGAGTATCTTCAGGCAGGTTCTTAGGGTATCTAGTAACCCAACGAGGAATCGAAGCACATCCTAAGAAGTTTGAGCAATCCTAAAGATGAAGTCTCCAAGTACTTTGAAAGAGATCCAAAGCTTAACTGAACGAGCAGCCGCGCTCAACTACTTCCTTTCGCGGTCTATAGATCGATGCAAGCTTTTTTTTTTCAAGGCAATCAAGAGGGTTCAATGAGACAAATGGGATGATGAGTGTGAAAGAGTGACACGCTCCGACCCTGATATTCCCTGAATACCAGGATAGACACGTGCTGGCTGACGCTCGAGGGTGACGAAAGCCATTAATTAATACAAAAGCTAAGAATAAGAAATAAATAAGGATTATAAATTTAAATATAATGAATTAACAAATTAGGAACATGTTCAGAGCATACAACTAAACCTAATCACAAAAAGGAATTTAGATGAAATTGCATGAATCAAGGAGTGGGTCCTACATCGAAAGGATTCAAAGATGCTGCTGCTGAAATGTCTTGACGCCAGGATTATGTGCCTTGATCCTAAGTCCTAAATGGGGGCGCAAAACAAAGGTGAGTGGACCAAGTTCATATATACAATAATAATAATAAAACAGTTATCAACATACTAACCCCTGCAGTTTATATAATGAAAACTACTAGCATAATAAGTGATAGGTTTACTGAAAACCCTAGCATGCCATAAACATCCCAAAAGATATATCGCGGAAAAACATTGCTAAAATCAAAGCATCAAATGTCTCACAAATCGTCTCGTAACTGCGGTGTGCTACTAGTAAGATCACTGAATACATATAACTCTCGACCCTATGCTAGCACCGTGGTCTCTGCGCCCGTAGCCAAAGATTACCAACCCCCGGCCCATTGCCTGCTCTGTGTCCCTTAGCCCGTATCTAGGGATTATTTCTCCTGGCCTATCTGTTAACACCAGATCCTCGCCTCAGGCAGCATAGTGTCCACTAAGTACGCACAAATAGTTACACCTCTCATAAATAACCATTTCATAGTATAAAGTCATCCATCGTCTATACTATAAAGATGGGGTTTCTAAAACATGTTCTAGCATCCTATCGTCATCCATCAGATAGTCTACCAGTTCATGGTTTTATAGAAAATACGATATATTAAAATATAGCTCAATATAGGCTAACAATTAATTCCTCACAAAACAATGAGACGATAATCAACATTTCAA
>JADOBS010301866.1:0-12848 GCA_015708375.1 Cydonia oblonga
ATATATATATATATATATATATGTATATATATATATATGTGTGTGTGTGTGTGTATATATTTATTATGTTGAGTTGAGAGAACCACGGTGGTAATAAGCAAGCAAAATACCACTAGGTCCCACACCCATCTTTCTCTCTCTTTTTTGTTTCCTTTTCTTATAATTTTCATTTTTCCCTCCCTTTTTTGTTTCCTTTTCTTATAATTTTCATTTTTCCCCCTTTTTCTTCAAAGGGTGGAATGGTGGGTAAAAACTAAAAAGACATAAAATGATACTAAAAGAAGTAGAGCAAGAATAAATATAACCTTAGATGTGTTGAAGAAAATGTTATAGGCCGCCAATGACAACTTATACATTTTAGGACCCTTGGATGCATATTAATTAATAATTATTATAGTTTTTAGGGGTATACAATTTAATTTAAAAATTAATATATATATATAATTATTATAGTTAATATTTTGGGAGTATAATTATTATAATTATTATAGTTAATTTAATATATATATATATATATTTATTATAGTTTTTAGGGGTATAAAATTGTTGAATTAATATATATAATCATTATAGTATTTTTTTAGGATTATAAAATTATTAAATTAATATTCTGCTTATCGTGTATCGTGTTACCATATGTATACCCGAACCAACCCGTTATCTTAACAGGTGCTAATCGGGTTACCCGATAACGACCCGATTCGTTATCGTGTTGACCCGAACACCTGTTAATTTCGTGTCGTGTCATGTCGGATTATCGGGTCGTGTCAGGAATTACCAGGCCTACTTGATGGGTATTTTTTCTCTTCATAAATTCCACGACTAAAAATTCAAAAGTCATGAAATTTTATGAACTGGTTTGTTCTATAATTTCCGCTAACTGATAAAAAGTGACTAACTGTTTCATGACATCTGGGAGAGAGGTATTTGTCATAGGATTTAACTTGGTTGCTGAAAGAATCAGCAACCCCTCTTGCTGAGAGTCTATCACGGCACGACACATATTCAAATTGTGATTAAAAAAATTCATAACTTGGACACATATCCATCCGTGATTGGCTTTCAGCATGAGGGGCTAATGATTTGTCATATGGATTTCTTTGGCAATCCACCACTGGAGATGTGATTAATTTTATAATCAGTTGTCAATTCAGTGGGGATTGTTGTGTTTTTTTTTAACTGCTTATGATGTGCTTTAAGAATAATCATGTGCAAAATGAAGCAATGTGTTTAATAACTGTATTTTTTAAAGTATTGTGAGTATGAAAAGCTGTGTAAAAATGTTTGATAAATTTTAATGTAAAAATGATATAATTGAATATAAGACAAAATGAACATGATAGTTTTAGTGAGGAAAACAACAACAATGGCGAATGCAATGATTGTGATGGTGATGGCTGTGGTGCCAATAAAAGAGTGTGGTGGTTGGGGTGCAAAGGTGTAACATCCCACATCGCCCAAGGGAGTGGATCCTCTAAGACTTATATGTATGTTCCCACCTCCATTTAGCATGAGGCCTTTTGGGAGTTCACTGGCTATGGGTTCCATCGGAACTCCAAAGTTAAGCGAGATTGCGCGAGAGCAATCCCAGTATGGGTGACCCATTGGGAAGTTCTCGTGTGAGTTCCCATAAACAAAACCGTGAGGGCATGGTCAGGGCCCAAAGCAGACAATATCGTGCTACGGTGGAGTTGAGCCCGGGATGTGGTGGGAGTCCGGGTCAGGATGTAACAATTTGGTATCAGAGCCAATCCCTAGCCGGAAGTGTGCCGACGATGATGTCGGGCCCCTAAGGGGAGTGGATTGTAACATCCCACATCGCCCAGGGGAGTGGATCCTCTAAGCCTTATATTTACATTCCCACCTCCATTTAGCATGAGGCTTTTTGGGAGCTCACTGGCTTTGGGTTCTATCGGAACTCCGAAGTTAAGTGAGATCGCGCGAGAGCAATCCTAGGATGGGTGACCCACTGGGAAGTTCTCGTGTGAGTTCCCAGAAACAAAATCGTGAGGGCGTGGTCGGGGCCCAAAGCGGACAATATCGTGCTACAGTGGAGTCGAGCCCGGGATGTAGTGGGGGCTCGGGTTGAGTTGTGACGAAAGGTAACAATGGTGTTAGAGGCAATGACAATGGCGATGGTTGTGCTTGTGGTTGTGGTGGCGGTTGTGTTCATGATGGCGGTGGTGGTGACAATGTCGGCAATGATGGTAGTGACAGTTGTCGTGGTAGTGGTAGTGGTGGCAGGTATGTTGTGGTGGTGACATTGTAATGTGATGGTGGTGACAACAACAGTAGTGGTAATGATAATGTGGTGTAAAAGGTTAGAGATTGTAGTGGTAGGTGGTGGTGGTCGCTCTTCAAGGATAAAATATGTCTAGAAGGATACCAATGTCATTTTGTAAAATTAATGAGCGTATTACATGAATTAAAAATTCATCAAAGGCTTAACTCTGCGTTTTATTTGTGCAACTTTAAAAAATAAATAAGGAAAATTAACAAAAAGTCCAAAAAAAAACTTTAGTTTTAATGAAAAATGACAAATAAAGGGGTAGTGAATAGTACCGGAAAAGGTAAAAGGAATATAATTCTCTCCCTTCCTATTGTCTCTCTCCTTCCATCCCCTCCTATTTAAACGGTTGCGATTATACCACATCTACTTCTTGTTTTGAATTTTTTATATATAGAATAAGACAAAAAGAAGAGTGTGAGAGGAGGGAATGGAAGGGGATGGTAATAGAAGGGGAGAAAATCTTAATCCAACGTAAAAATGTGGTTTTTCGTTAAAAATGAACAATGCCGGAAGTATTTCGTTAAAACTTATTTTATGTTTACTAAATATTTTTTTACTATTTAACTTTAAAGTGAAGTAACTTTTAGTGAAAAAAAAAAGACAATTCCAAACTAGGCCTTAGGTTGCATTTGGGACAGCTTAAACTTTTTTTCATCCCAGCTTTTTAAAAAGTCTAAATTGTCAATATTCCATGACTTTCTTCCAAAACCAAAGATGTTGAGTCGATAGGAAACCCAAGTCTTTTAATTTACTTTGATTTTCCTTTTTGGGGTTCTTCGATTCCATCTTCTCTGCATAATTTTTGTATTAATTTCATTAGATAAAAGTATACAATCTCAGAACAAGGATGCAAGCCTTGAGAATCCTTTTTATGTGCTTGTTCTTCTTAGGTATGGTTTGGGGTTGAGGTGATTTTAAATTATTCTCCCTCCTAAGAATCTCAGCTGCAATTGCACTGGTTACAATCACTCCGAGTCAATATATAAGAGATGGTGAAACTCTGGATTCAGTTGGTGGAAGGTATGAACTGGGATTCTTCAGCCCTGGTAAATCGAAAAGCGGGTACTTAGGAATATGGTACACTGTCTCTCGTACCTTCCTTTTTATGGTTAGATCATAGGTTAGTTTAGCCGATCAATGTCAGCTGGAGCTCGGGAGGCTTTGGCCTTCATTCTGTCGAGAACCGAGTGAAGACCCATATTTGGAAACCCACAACCCACCAAACCCCAGGCCCTTGGGCCATCCAACTTGGGTCTCTGACCCGGTAGCTTCAAGCCCAAATCCCTTTAAGCCCCTGCCCAGACTATTGAACCAGTCCGGCCCAACCCGATTGACCCGACTCGATCTGACCGTTGACTTTGACTGGTCAACGTTGACTTTTTCGGGTTTCAGTTGTGATCCTTCTTAGGCTAATTTTGATGTCCTGGATCCGTTTATGACGTCCGTTTTCTGAAATTCGATCATTGGTATAAAGTTTTATTAATTGGACCCTTTATGTGCTTAGTTGCAATTATTAGCAGCGATTCCGTCATTCCTTAGTTGCAATTATTAGCAGCGTATTCGTGAGTGGACCCCTTCTAAAATGCATGTTTTATTAGTAGAAATGCATACATGAAAAGCACGATTTAATGATTACGTTTTGTGAAATGTTTTATGAGTAAATTAGATTTACACTTTATGATTTTCGTGCTTTACGGAGAATATTTTGGAATACCATACTTTATCGAATTTATGTTCTTTATAGTATGTATGATGGATGACTATATACTATTGATGAACATATTTTTACACTTCTTTGTAGTATATATGATGGATGACTATATGCTATGAAGATGTTTTTGAGATATATGGTTTTACATTGGAATTCAATGTTTTTGTGCTTATATAGTGGTCACTATTCTGCCTACGGGCGAAGATACTTGTTTATTTGGCTTTGGGCCTGGAGATGTTAGTATTACGGGCAACTATGATACCACTACTTAGCACACTATATGATATATGTTTTATGAAGGTTTTATGGCATGCTAGGGTTTTCGGAAAACCTATTACATATTATGCTATTGAGTTTTCATAAAACTTTGGGGGTTAGTATGTTGATAACTGTTTCAGTATTATATATATATATCAACTTGGTCTACTCGTGTTTGTTTTGCGCCCCCTTAGGACATAGGAACGAGGCTTACGATCCGAGCTACGAGGCATTCCCCCACCAGTGACATTGTGTCATCCTCTCTGCTTTGACATCATTGTAATAGCACTTTCCGCTTGTATTCTGAATTAGATGTGTGATCTGAACATGTCATGCATTATCATTATGTTTTCATTGTTGGCAGTTGAATATTATTACATTATTTTAGTAGCTTGTATTTAATTATTACATTGCGTATTTATGCGCGAAATCTATATGCATGTTTCACATGTTCTTAGCATATGCATTCATTAAATGGCTTTCGTCACCCTCGGGTGTTAGCTAGCACATGACCATCCCGATGTCCGGACCCGATGTCCTCCGGACATCGGGATCGGGGCGTGTCAAATGATGTACAATTTCACTTGGTTTTCTAGTAACTTATTATTTAAGTGACTTGATATTTGACTAATCTCGCAACCCCAATATAGCTAGAATAATAGAGTCCTAACTCTGATTGACCAATTACGTAATCACTGTTTGGTAAGACTTGTTATGGTGGGACATAAAGTATATAGTTGTGGTTATTAGTATCTCTCATTTGATAATAGGCTTGATTGAGAGATATCCTAATTGTCTCTGCTCTCACAATAATCGTTCTTTTATGTACTAAGCACTATTCATAACAAGAACATAGAGTTTGGAGAGAGAGAGAGAGAGAGAGAGAGAAAGTAGAAGACATTAGTATAAGACGTTTTGTTTTATGGCATGGATACGATGGATTCAAGATAAACCACTAGAATTGATCAATAAGACGTTTTATGATTCGTGCAACATATCTGAAGTGGTAAGGTGTGTTCATGTGGGGCTGTTATGTGTGCAAAGAGTACCTGAGGATAAACCAAGCATGTCATATGTGGTTCTGATGTTGAGCAGTGATGTTGCCTTGCCGCCTCCAAAGCAGCCTGATTTTTACACTGAACGAAGTGTCCCTGATACACCATTAAGGACGCTTCTATGTTCAGACAATACTTTCAGCACTAAGTTGATAGAACCTTGGTACATCATCATTGCCGTTCTTGTTAGTCCTTCAATCTATCATCACAACACGCGTTCGGAAGGTTGACATGAAGCTTATAGTCTTAGCTGGGAAACAATGAGACATGCGATTATAACTTTGAAAGAAATGTATTTATGATTAAGTTTAGTAGTTCCTAGAGCACAACAAAGAAAGGATTTGGGGTTGTTAGGTGGTTGAAGAAAATTTACGTTATAGTTAAAGTTGAGTTTATTATTTCTTAATTAGATAATTTCATTGAGTTGGAAAGTAGAGCATGCATATGCACATAGCAAGTTGGAGAAGCAAGACGAGCCTTACTCCAACAACACTATAAACTCCTCTGAAGGAATGCCATATTTGGCTAAGATCACCAAAACGTAAAGCTTTATTGATTCCTTGAGGAACTCATGTCGCATGCGGGCTGATATTAGCACGGTCCATGCACTTAGTTCTGGTTCGGGTATTTGATCGAACCAGGAGGGCGATTTGTAAATTGCCGGAATTAACACTCGGGTCTGGTTCGGGACGTTTGGCAGTTAGATTTGACCAAAAGACGTAACTTGTGAAACAAAAGTGAATAATTGCTTCATGATACCACTTTTGTTAGAAAAAACTTTTTTGTAAAAGTGCTTTTGAAAAAAAAAAAAACAGTATTATAATGTTTGGTAAATTTTATGTAAAATAGACGTGAAAAAAAGACGGTTTTTCAAATATGGGTTTTGTAACTTTTTGTTTTTAGTTTTTTTTTCACCCAAAACTGTGAAAAAAGTTGAAGTTGAATGTTTACCAAACACAAAAAAACTTACTTTTTTTTTATACCAGTTTTTTCCAAAATCACCTCAGTACCAAACCAGTATTTCCTCTATATACAAATGTCACACTAAAGTGTGGCACAAGTTTCTATCAGTCGGTGAAGTGTTCAGATTTATCAGCACCCAGTCAACTTAGTTTATCCTTTAGGTGAGAACAACTTTTCAAACCAAGGTATCCAAAGTCTTGACAAAAATGCAAAAAAAGATGGTAAAGGAAAAAGACACTTGAAAGAGAGTTAATTTTTTCTTCTTCCAACTCCTCTGCAGAAATGTACAGCTTCAGAAATATGCCAATGCAGTCCTTGAGAAGCATTTTTGTGTGTTTGTTCTTATTATCCTTCCTAAGGATCTCATCTGCAGCTAAACTAGGCACTATCACTCCGAGTCAATATATTAGAGATGGCGAAACTCTGGTTTCATCAGGTGGAGGCTTTGAACTGGGATTTTTCAGCCCTGCTAACTCGAAAGGCCGGTACTTGGGGATATGGTACACAGTTTCTGCTGATATAGTTGTGTGGGTAGCCAACAGAGAAACACCACTCGGTGATTCGTCCGGATTTTTGAAGCTCAGTGAGCAAGGAGTACTAGTCCTCCTTAATAGCTCAGACAACATTGTATGGTCATCGAATTCATCAAGAACCGTGGGGAATCCAGTATCACAACTCTTGGATACTGGGAATCTTATTGTGAAAGACGGAAATGAAACGAACTCGGATAACTTCTCGTGGCAGAGTTTTGATTACCCTTGTGACACATTCCTACCGGAAATGAAGCTTGGTTGGGACTTAGCTAGGGGTTTAGAGAGGTATGTCTCGTCTTGGAAGAGCACAGAAAATCCTGCTCCAGGAGATTTTTCACTACGGATAACTCATTGGGGCTTACCACAACTTGTTACTATGAAAGGAGCTAAGATACAGGCTAGAGGAGGGTCATGGAATGGTGTTCATTTTACTGGATATGGTTCTAGTGGAATAAGAAACTCCAATCCATTACCTGGGGTTGAATTTCGGTTGAACAAGAATGAGGTCTACTATGAGTACAGGCTCCTCAACAGGTCGGAGTTCTCGAGATATGTATTGAACCCGTTAGGCATCACACAACGGTTCACATGGGTGCACCAAACACAGAGTTGGGAACTTTTCTTTACATTTCAAGCAGATCAGTGTGAAAATTATGCCTTGTGTGGTGCATATGCTACTTGCAATATCAACAACGCTCCAATATGTGCATGCTTGAAGGGATTTGCACCAAAATCTCCAAAAGATTGGAACTCAGGATACTGGTCCGGTGGGTGCGTTCGAAAGACTCCGTTGGCCTGCAGCAATGGAGATGGATTCCTGAAGTATAATGGGATTAAATTGCCCGACACATCTTCCTCATGGTTTAATAAAAGCATGAGCCTCAAGGAATGCAAGTGGTTATGTTTGGAAAACTGCTCATGTACGGCGTATGCAAATCTTGATATCAGGGAGGGAGGAAGTGGCTGCTTGCTTTGGTTTGGCAACCTCATTGACATAAGAGAATTCGCTATTAGTGACGTTCAGGACCTCTATATACGGATGGCAGCTTCAGAACTAGGTAGCTCCTAGGCTTTATATTTGTTTCTAAAAGTGCATACAAAAATCACCGTATATATTGAAATTAAAGTGGAATGGGGTTTTGTCCACATTTTTTGTTTTTTTTAAGCCAGCAGTTAGAATCAACATGGTGAAAATCACTGAGGTTTTCCTAGATTTAGGTCCATAATAAAAGGCAGAACTACATGTTCTACCCGAAAGTTAGAAGCAGCATGGCTAAATGCAGCTGGTCATAACATCAAAATTACTGCAACATGAGAGATTGCTCACCAAATCACACAAAATTTTTGTTTTGATTTGGGATGTTTCAGATCACTTTGCGAAAGAGAGCAAGTTCAACAAGAAAAAACTATCAATTCTCATCAGCTCTGCAGTTTTACTCCTGGGAATGTTAATAGTTGGATTGATATTGTACATACGGAAGAAGAAACTCAAAAATGAAGGTAAAAATCTCAGACAAGGACTCCGAATTTTATTTTATTTCTGTATATATGATTATAAGATTCCGGAACAAAAATATATATCAGAGTATCATGACATTGACAATGAAAAATGCAATAGATGAGGTGTTAGTATTTTATTTCGAAAGTGTAACTGACTGCTCACATCATTTTTACCCGTACTGAAGAGATCTCCTACTGTTTCAGGAGTCAGAAGAAAGGATATCAGAAAAGAGTACCTTGGAGAAGACAGGGAAGGCATGGAGTTACCGCTATTTGACTTAACCACCATAGCCAAAGCGACTCATAACTTTTCAAGCGGCAACAAGTTGGGAGAAGGTGGTTTTGGACCCGTGTACAAGGTAATATAAATTCATGCAACTAAGATGAGCTACTTTGCTATACAGAATTTAAGACTTTTCGAAATGGTAATCCATAGGGCACGTTGATGGGAGGGAAAGAAGTTGCAGTTAAGAGACTATCGAAGGATTCTGGACAAGGAATGAGGGAGTTCAAAAATGAAGTAAAAATGATAGCCAAACTTCAGCATCGGAATCTCGTAAAGCTTCTGGGCTGTTGCACTCAAGAAGATGAAAAGATTATAATATATGAATTCATGCCTAATAGAAGCTTAGACTTCTTTATTTTTGGTATGATTCCCTCCGAAACCAACCATGTGGCTTTTAGACCATACCATCCTTCACCTTCAAATTTATTTTCATTAGCAGGATTTAATGAGACACTGATTAACATGCTTAAAGTTTCTTCAGATGAAGAGGGACAAAAATTGCTCAACTGGCCTAGGTGCTTCCACATTATTGGAGGAATTGCTCGGGGACTTGTTTATCTTCACCATGACTCAAGATTAAGGATTATCCATCGAGATCTGAAAGCTAGCAATATTCTGCTTGATAATAATATGAACCCAAAGATTGCAGACTTCGGCTTGGCTAAAATATTCGACAGTGATCAAAGTCAGGCCAATACAAATAGAGTGGTGGGAACCTAGTAAGTATGATCAAACTTGTTAAATGATTTACGTTTTACATTGTGCTGTTCTCCTGAAATTCTTTCTCACTAGTCACTGCAATTTGATCTGGCAGTGGTTATATGTCTCCTGAATATGCTGTAGATGGAATTTTCTCAATGAAATCTGATGTCTATAGCTTTGGAGTTATACTGCTAGAGATGTTGAGTAGGAAGAAGAACAGGGGATTTTGTCATCCGGATCACCACCTTAACCTTCTTGGACATGTAAGTATAACCAACGTGGTGCTGATATTTTACTTTAAAATAACACCTCGTCTAATGAAATGCCGTATAAACAGTATAGAAGGTAAGAAGCAATGCTCCAATCACATCAAATTCTACTAACACATCATATGTGTTCAAACTTTTTTAAAGGCATGGATGCTATGGATGCAAGATAAACAACTGGAACTGATCGATAAGACTCTTTCGGATTCGTGCAATATATATGAAGTGGTAAGGTGTCTTCATGTGGGGCTGTTATGTGTGCAAAGGGAACCTGAGGATAGACCAAGCATGTCATCTGTGGTTCTGATGTTGAGCACTGATGTTACCTTGCCTTCTCCAAAGCAGCCTGGTTTTTACACTGAACGAAGTGTCACTGAATCACCATCAAGCAAGCGTCCATGTTCAGAGAATAATGTCAGCATTACATTGATAGAACCTCGGTAGATCATATCATTCTTGCGCTTGTTGATGCTTCTGATCTGGCCGTCATCCTAAAATGTGTCTGGTAGTTTGACTTGAGCTTGTGTGAGAAATTTTAAGGTGATGTACATATTGCATTTTGGAAATCGCCGGAGTTAACACCAAATTTCGAAATTTTCCAACAAAAATAAGGCTCGGAAGAGATAGGAAGTTGGTGCGGAGCTCTGAAACTATGTGTCTCCCATTGTTCTAACTTCTTTCCAGTTGCGGCGAAATCCATTTCATTCAAATGTTTGATAAATGCTTACCACAACGCCATCAAAGCAACATTAAGGATAGTTGTCCAATAAGAACCAATGTCCGAAGAACTAGTTCGATTTCTAATGTGCCATCTTCCCAAATTTTTTTATTCTTCTTAAACAAACTATATTATCTACACTAGGAGAGAGGGAAATGTGTTTAGCCTCACAATGGGCTAGTAATAATGTGGTTCAAATTCACTTTTGGCGAGAATCGAACCTATGATCTCATTTACAAATAAAGAGGAATACCACTAGACTGTATTATTAAGTGACGTTATCTTTCTAAATTAAAGTTCAACTCGAATCTCACTTAACTCATTGAAACTCAAATTCTATCACTTATCTTTTTGAAGCTCAACTTGTATCTTATGTTGCCTTTTATCTTTAAAGTCCGTTTACATTGATTACATCACACAAATAGAATTGATTGTTAATAAGAGTATCTTCAATATGAAGATACAAATTTAAGATGCCAAATCATAAATTTAAATTATTCCACATCTCCAACTCCCCTCTTTCATATTTTTCAGCACATGCTATGCATGTGCATTTTGGATTGATAGTATACATTTTAAGAGATAATATTGCCAAGAAATCCTACAAAAAAAATAAATAAATAATGCTCAGTCTTGTAGGCATAATTTACTAAACAATTATGAAGGTCATAGAGAGAGATAAAGGTGAGGCAATAGTAGAGAGAAGAGAGAGATGTGTACTTGTGGGTGTATTATATTCCACCCCATTGTGCCTTTATTTATAGTAGTAGGGAAGATTAATTTCTTACCCTTTAGGATTACAACTCTTAATAGGTAATTAACTCCTAATAGAAATATAAGAGAGATTCCAAGATATACTAGGATTTACACAATCACATTCCTAATCTAATAGGACTGCAACCCACCCCCTTGAGTGTGTAAATACTCAAGTAAATGGCGCTTTAGGTCTTCAGGGATGAAGTAAGTACAGTTGATGAAGTCGTCCGCACAATGAGCGAATGTGAGTCTCAGATCAACGGAAGAATGCATAAAAAAGTAAAACTCACAAAACCTTGCTATGGTAAAACCCAAGGTGGGAGAAAACCCATAGACTAAGGAGAAAAGTGAGATGTTGCATTAAGTCAAAACTATACGTCTTTTAAACGTAAGTAGAAGATCTCACAAGGGTATGATCAGCTCAGGATGGGTGCCTTGTTAAAACCTAGTTAGGAAGCAAAAATCCAGTGGGAAAAATGCTCCTAATCGTAGGAAAAAAGAGTACATCAAGATCAAGTGAGTATACTTCTGGATACTCCCTCTGAGTTTCACATAACTTCCAAATGAGAATTACAAACATTGCATATGAATAGTTAGGCATACCAATTCCTCACACAAGCTTCTAGAAGCTTGACTTTGGCAGTGATGTCGTGTAGAGGTCAGCAAGGTTGTTTGGGATCGTCTTGCATGACTTCAATCTCCTGATGCTTTGCTGATGTAGATGTGGATGCAATATGTCTTGGCATTGACTTCTTTAATGTATCATGGCTTGGTTGGGTGGATACATGCGGCATAATCTTCATAGATCGTCGTTGGGACTCAACGATGGATAAAAACAGCAAGTACTTCAAATATGCTCAACAAGAACTCCTAACCATGTCTCACTTGTGGCATAGTGAAGTGAGGTGAGTCTTGGAATGATTCGAAGGCTTCGTAACTAAGGTCAAATCGTGGACCTCCAAGATATAGTGATATTCCTAACGGTAAAGACATAACTGTTTGGGGATTTTGCCTTGTGCAGGTTTGATAAGTAACGTGCGTCAACATAACAAATAAGGTAAACATCATTTCAAGGATCAGTGGGTCAGATTTGCTCGAGATGCGTTGGGATTTGATTTGCCCAAATTCATAGTACCTTCAGGGTACATCATTTATACCAATTCAGTGGTTGTGTGTAAGAGCGGTGCTGCATCTTTGCCAAGATCAACAGCAAATGACATGTCCTGTCTAAATACAATAAGTTAAGTACAACGAAGCGCAAAGTTGAACTCATATATGAAATTTCAGATTTCATAACCTCTTTAAGGGTCTCATTTGCATATAACGTATGGACGATCATAGGTACACTCAAAGGTAACACATCGGAGTGTAGTTCGACTGGTAGACCAAGGTACCATAAGAACAATGCTTCAACTTCAGGTCAAGGCATAAACGAGTTTTCCTAAGATCCTTCATCTCAAATTCCATCTTCAGGTGCGAGGCAATTTTCTTAAGCTCTTCTAGAGTCTTAGTGAGATTCATGTCAACGACATAAATTGTAACTCTAGTAATTCGAAGTAAGACTTCATAGTTTAACACGCAAGGGCATAATTCATCCTTAACTGATCAAATAATCACTTAGACGGGTATACCATATCCGTCAGATTTTTCAATCCATAAGTGAATGCCTCAAAACGAGTTAAGAGGGTGTTCCGTGGTTTGGAACTATTTGAACCAGTCAATGTAATTCTTCGGGAACTTACATGTAAATCTCCATATATATATATATATATATATATATATATATATATATATATCACATGGAGACAAC